>CAJVPZ010000037.1:0-29433 GCA_910592135.1 Racocetra fulgida | reverse complement strand
AAGCCTTCGCCACCAATAAGCCTCACAATATCCCTGTGGTTATGGCTTAGTCTAAACACACAACGTCATTACTACCTATATTCTATCCAGTCACGGTTTTTCCAAAGAAAAATCGTGACAGTAGCTACAGTACTCTAGAATCGATTTTGTTTCTAATATATGCACATGCAACTTTATTACGACTAGTATATAATGGTAAATATTGACATGTGAAAAATAAGTAGCATCTGATCAGTTTTATACGTACGTACGTAGATTTGAGGACATCTTCATTTAACCCACACACCGTTTCTGGTATTGTAATTAACGTTAATTTTTCTGTATCTTAAAATTATGGATTATGAATATGAATATAGAAGAGTTAGTATTTATGGAAAATGTGCAAATTGCAACCAATATAATACATCACCAGCTTGGTGTCAGACGTGTGATCCTCATAAAACAACACAAGGATGGACAAGTTGGAATAAAGATGTAGATAACTGTATTAAAGAATTTCAACTTAAAGCGACAAAATATGAGGATGTAATTGAGTGGATTCCCTTTAAAAGGTTGGATAATATTCAAAAGTGTTGTGATAAATTTTCAGCAACCTGGCTAGATGGAAAGCGATATATACGTGGAAATATATATCGATACACACGGTCACGTATGCCATCATATAAAGTGGAGCTTAAAACATTGACTAATTCACAAATTTTATTAGATATATCAACAGAAGTAAGACAATTATTCTATTATACACCATATATTGCTTTACTTAATTCATATTTTTATGTTTATAAATCCAAATATTATGTACAGTTAAAGAATGGATTTAAAGTTCATGGATTAACTCAAAATACAACTACAAATGAGTACATGTTAGTCTTTGATGAATTTGGCTCTAAAAGGCATGATTTTCATGGGATATGTGCCAATTGCAACCGATATAATACATCACTAGCTTGGTGTCAAGCGTGTGACCCTCATAAAACAATACAAGGATGGACAAGCGGAAATAAAGATATCGATAATTATATTAAAGAATTTCAATTCAAAGCTACCAATTACGAAGATGTAATTGAATGGATTCCTTTTGACAGATTAATTAATCTTCAAAAAATTGGTGAAAAATTTTTAACAACTTGGTTAGATGGAATACGTTACATAAAAGGCAAAGATGAAAATGAATCTATACAGTCACGCATAACAACTTATAATGTGGAGCTTAAAACATTAACCAATTCACCAAATTCATTAGATATGTTAAAAGAAGCAGTAAGTTAAAAATTTAAATTATTATTGTATTATACTATACTTTTTTTTTATATACTGTATATTGCTTTATTTTAATTCATAATTTATAAAAATTTAATAGTTTACAGATTATGTTAAATTAAATAATGGTGAAGTTAAAGTATATGGACTAACCCAAAATACGACCACAAATGAATATATGTTAGTATTTGACGAATTTGGTTCTAAAAGAAATAAGCATAATGGAAAATGCGCAAATTGCAGTCGATATAACACATCAACAGCTTGGTGTCAGGCATGCGACCCTCAGAAAACAATACAAGGATGGACGAGTGGAAATAAGGATATTGATGATTGCATTAAAAATTTTCAACTTAAAGCTACAAATTACAAGGACGTAATTGAATGGATTCCTTTTAATAGATTAGATAATATTCAAATGGTTGACGATAGATTTTTGGCAACCTGGCTAGATGGATTACGTTGTTATGTAAATGAAAATGGAAATGCATCTGAATACGAATATAAATATAAACAATCACGTACACAGCCATGCATTATTGCACTTAAAATATTGGGTAATTCCCAGAATTTATCAAATATTTTGAAAAAAGTAAGATTATTTGAATTTATTTTATGTAGTTTATTAATCAATAGCGTGTTTACCATTATATTTATATATTTTTATATATTTTATAAGTTTAAAAATCATGTATTAGAGAATAAGAATATTTATGGTCTAACTCAAGACACTACAAGAAATAAGTATATGTTAGTATTCGATGAATTTGGTTCTAAAAGAGACAGTTCGAATGGACAATGTGCAAATTGCAACAGAAATAACACTTCTAGAGCTTGGTGTCAAACATGTGACCCTCATAAAACATCACAAGGATGGGCAAGTGGAAATAAAGATGTCGATAATTATATTAAAGAATTTCAATTAAAAGCTACCAATTACAAAGATGTTATTGAATGGATTCCTTTTGACAGGTTAAAGAATATTCAAAAAATTGGTGATAAATTTTTAGCAACTTGGTTGGATGGAATACGTTGCATAAAAGGCAAATATGAAGATGAATGTATACAGTCACGCATACCAACATATAAAGTGGAGCTTAAAACATTAACTGGATTAGTAAATTTATTAGATATGTTAAAAAATGTAAGTTAAAATATCTAAAATTTTATTGCATTAAAACTGCAGTATATAGTTTTATTTTAATTATATTTATAAATACTTAATAAGTGTATAGATTGCATGCAGTCAGATAATAATGAACTTAAGGTGTTTGGATTAACTCAAAATACAACCACAAATGAGTATATGTTAGTATTCGATGAATTTTATTCTAGAAGAGATTATAGACATGGAAAATGTGCAAGTTGCAACCGATATAATACATCGCCAGCTTGGTGTCAGACATGTGACCCGCCGAAGACTATACAGTGATGGACAAGTGGAAATAAAGATATTGACGATTGTATTAAACAATTTCAACTTGAAGCTACAAACTATGAAGATGTAATCGAGTGGATTTCTTTTAATAGATTAGATAAGATTCAGATGGTTGGAAATAGATTTTTAACAACCTGGTTAGATGGATTACGCTGTTATGTAAATGATTATGTATCTGAATACGAATATGAATATAAACAATCACGTACACAGCCATGCGTAATTGCATTTAAAGTATTGGGAAGTTCACAGAATTTATTAGAAATATTGAAAGAAGTAAGATTATTTACTTTAAATTTATTTTATATAGTTTATTAATTAATAGCGTGTATACTTCAAGTATATTCATATATTTTTTTTTGATATTTTACAAGTTTAAAAATCATGTACAATTAGAGAATAAGAGTATTTATGGGCTAACTCAAGACATAGACACAAATGTATATATGATAGTATTCGATGAATTCTATTCTAAAAGATCTGAGTATAATGGAACATGTACAAGTTGCAACCGGTACAATACATCTAAAGCTTGGTGTCAGACATGTGACCCTCAGAAACCAATACGAAAATGGTCAAGTGAAAATAAAGATATCGATAATTGTATCAAAGAATTCCAACTTGAAGCTACAAAGTACGAAGATGTGATCGAGTGGATTCCCTTTAATAGATTAGATATGATTAAAAAGAGTGGTAACAGACGTTCAGCAATCTGGTTAGATGGAATACGAAATATAGATGATAAGTTTCTTGAACCTACACAGTCACGCAAACGATCATATAAAGTGGAGCTTAAAATATTACCCAGTTCATTAATTTAGTAGAAATGTTAAATGAAGTAAGATAAATATTCAAATTATCATTGTACTGCACTATTATAAATATCTATTTTAATTCATATCTATATATTTATAAATCTTCAATAAGTTTACAGATTATGCAAATCTGAAAAAAAGTGGACTTAAAGTATACGGACTAACTCAAAATACAACAAAAAATTATATGTTAGTATTTGAGGGATTTTATGATGAACGATTTAAGTATAATAGAAAATGTGTAAATTGCAAGCGATATAATACATCTCTCTTTTGGTGTCAGACATGTGATCCCCAGAAAACAGCACAAGGGTGGACAAGTGGAAATAAGGATGTTGATGATTGTATTAAAGAATTTCAACTTAAAGCTACAGAATATGAAAATGTAATCGAATGGATTCCTTTTAATAGCTTAGATAATATTCAAAAGATCGGTGATAACTTTTTAGCAACCTGGTTAGATGGAATACGTTACATAAAAGACGAATATAAAGATGAATGTACACAGTCACGTATACTATCCTCTAAAGTGGAGCTTAAACCATTAACTGGAACACAAAATTTATTAGACATGCTAAAAGAAGTAAGATAAAATAATTAATAAATTATTATCATTACATAAGTACAGTATATATATATATTAATTCTATTTGTATATTTTAATAAGTTTACAGCTTATGTACACATAGAGGGTAGTAAAGTATATGGGCTAACTCAAAACACGATCACAAATGAATATATGTTAGTATTCGATGAACTTTATTCTAAAAGAGATGGAATGAATGGAAAATGTACAAATTGCAACCGGTATAATACATCTAAAGCTTGGTGTCAGACATGTGACCCTCAGAGAATAACGCAAGGATGGACAAGTGGAAATCAGGATATTGATAATTGTATTAAAGAATTTCGACTTAAGACTACAGAATATGAGAATACAATCGAATGGATTCCTTTTAATAGATTAAATAATATTCAAGTGATTGGTGATAGATTTCTAGCAACCTGGTTAGATGGATTGCGTTATGTAAATTTTTACTGGGTCACCACCACTATATAAAGTGGAACTTAAAACGTTAACTAGATCACAAAATTTAACAGATATGTTAAAAGAAGTAAGTTAAAATATTTAAATTATTATAGTACTGTACTGTTATATTTAATAATTCATATTTATATATTTATAAATATTTATTAAGTTTGTGAATTATGTAAAGAAGGGCCAATTTAAAGTATACGGACTAACTCAAAACACAACCACAAATGAATATATGTTAGTATTTGATGAATTTATCTCTAAACGTACAATGATAAATGGAATATGCGCAAATTGCAACCGGTATAACACATCTTCCTTTTGGTGTCAAACATGTGAAGAACGGGCAAGTGGAAATGAGGATATCGATGATTGTATTAAAAAACTTCAACTTAAAGCTACAAAATACGAAGATGTAATTGAATGGATTCCTTTTAATAGGTTAGATAATATTCAAACGATTGGTGATAGATTTTTGGCAACCTGGTTAGATGCGACACGATATGCGAATCATGATGAAATTGATGAACCTCCACGGTTAGGTAAACCATCATTCACAGTGGATCTTAAAAAATTAACTAGATCACCCAATTTATTAAGCATTTTAGAAGAAGTAAGATAAATTTTCAAAATATTATTCTCCTAACTGTATATTGCTTTAATTTAATTCATATTTATATATTATTATATTTATAAATGTTTTATCAGTTTACAGAGTATGTAGAGTTAAAAACTAGTGATCTTAAAGTATATGGACTAACTCAAAATACAACTACAAATGAATATATGCTAGTATTTGATGAATTTTATTCTAAAAGAAGGGAGATGTGGCATGGGGAGTGTGCAACTTGCAATCGATATAGCACGTTTTACGCTTGGTGTCAGACATGTGACCCTCAGAAAATAACGCAAGTTGGACAAGTGGAAATAAAGACGTCGATAATTGCATTAAAGAATTCCAGCTTAGAGCTACAAGTTACGATAATGTAATTGAATGGATTCCTTTTGACAGATTGGATAATATTCAAATGATTGATGATAGATTTTTAGCAACCTGGTTAGATGGGAAACGACATGTAAACTTTGTTAAATATGGTAAACATAAATCTGGCAGTATACAATCACGAACACCACCATGCATAATTGCACTTAAAATATTGGATAGTTCACGAAATTTATTAAATATTCTAAATGAAGTAAGATTACATTATTTTATCTGTAGTTTGTTAATTAATAGCGTATGTATATATATATATCTTATATTATATATTTTATAAGTTTAAAAACTATGTGCAATTAGAGGGTGAAAATGTTTACGGACTAACTCAAGATACAACAAAAAATAAATATATGTTGGTATTTGATGAATTTGGTTCTAAAAGAGATCATTCGAATGGAATATGTGTAAATTGCTACCGAGATAATACATCTAAAGCATGGTGTCAGACGTGTGATCCTCAGAAAACAACACAAGGATGGACAAGTGGGAATAAAGATGTCGATGACTGTATTAAAAAATTACAATTTAAAGCTACAAAATATGAGGATGTAATTGAGTGGATTCCTTTTAATAGATTAGATAATATTAAAATGATTGGGGATAAATTTTTAGCAACCTGGTTAGATGGGGGTCCCTTAAAGCGGGGCAGATTTACATATTGATCTACATATTGCATAACTTGCGTTCTTGATATTTTAATAAACCGCTAACTCTAACTGAATCAAAAAAGTAACCCTAACTTCTGCCGGGCTTTAAGGACCCCCGTTAGATGGAATACGATATGTGAATTATTATTATGTATTTAATGATATATATTTACAGTCACGTTTGCCAACACATAAAGTGGAGCTTAAACCATTAACTAGATCATCAAATATATTAGATATGCTAAAAGAAGTAAGAGAAAATATTTAAATTATTATTGTACTATACTAATGGTGCCTGACGAAACTCACGTGACCTGACGAAACCATATAGTTTCGTCATTTCGTCAATGACGAAACTTATGGTTTCGTCAATTCGTCAACAGCTAAAATAGTTTCGTCAGGCATCTATATACTATACTATTATATATGGCTTTATTTTAATTCAAATTATATATTTATAAATATTTAAAAAGTTTATAGGTTATGAACAGTTAAAGAATAGGGGATTTAAAGTATATGGATACTGTAAAAAATGAATATATATTAGTGTTCGACGAATTTGGTTCTAAAAGATATAGATGGAATGGAGAATGCCCAAGTTGCAACCGATTTAACACTGCTAAAGCTTGGTGTCAAACATGTGACATTCAAAAGATAACAAAAGAATGGACAAGTGGAAATAAGGATATCGATAATTGTATTAAAATATTTCAACTTAAAGCTACAAATTACGAAGATGTAATTGAATGGATTCCTTTCAACAAACTGTATGATGTTCAAAAGACTGGCAATAAATTTTTAGTAACCTGGCTAGATGGAAGACGATACCTAAATGAAGATGGTAAATATATACAGTCGCGTATACCATCAAGTAAAGTAGACCTTAAAACATTAGCTAGGTCACAAAATTTATTAGATATATTAAAAGAAGTAAGTTATATTACTTAAAAATGTTGTGCTGCGGTTCCGATCAATACACCTTCACCGAATGCTCATTTGATAAGTTACAGATATATATTTTACTAAATTTCACCTGGAGTGATGTCGGCTAAATGAGCTGTCAGTGAAGTGGTTATAAAAGGCCCTAGCTGTCCCACAAAATTTTTTCCACCCCTTATAATAACGACCAATCGAATTTCAGGATCAGGTGTAATGTGAAAATCGAGACGAAGCAAAAAAACAAGAATAGCTCTAAATTTTAATTAGGAAACCGCCTTCTGTGGTCTAATGAAAAATGTTCCTTGTAAAATTTTACTTGTAGGCGTCACATTATCCTAGTCCTAACCTTAACTTTAACGCGGTTTTCTTAACTTTAATTTTGCGCGTAACTTTTTACTTAGAAAACAAAACATTTTTGTTTTGACTATCACGTTACACCTGATCCTGAAATTCGATTGGTCGATATTACAAGGGGTGGAAAAAATTTTGTGGGACAGCTACCTAAAATGATCTTGTTCGCCACCACTAAGCTACTTGTAGTGGCTTACGGGAATTGTGGTAGAGAACAACACTTACGATTGGCTACTCGACTTTGTTAATCCATACGTGAACTAACTACCCCAGTATCGCCATAAAATTTTTACTGTCACGTGATGATCTTCAGTAGTTTATCCAATAGCGAGCCTCGCTTTGATGTAACGTTACACGATCACAAAGATCAAAACAAAACGTTCGTTTTTTAAAAATCGCTTATTTCTCAAAAATTTGCATAAGAAATCACCATTTGCACTCTAACAAAAAAATTTCCTCGGGCAATTTTATTATATACCAGCTAACGTTTAACTCTATAATAAGCGCCAACCCTAACTTAAACGAACGTCGACACTGTCACGTGACAGTAAAATTTTTATGGCGATATTGGGGAAGATTACGAGAACTTAAAGTATCACTTAATCATCATCACAGTCCTTAAGATCACCACTTTATTATCACCCTTAACATCACCCGACATTACTTCTCCAAATTTATCGTTATCTCTTCGTACACCATTGGAGTTAAATTGGCCTTTACCCTGTAATATTTGAGACACTTCAAGATCCGTGGACCCAGTGATGATCACGAATTGTCACCCTCGATATAATCACATGGTAATTGTGATTGGCTAAAAAAAGTAAACAAAGGTCAGGTGATATTTATCACAGATCACGAAAAATTTGTATCATGTGATATTAAATGATTGACTAATTTCAGCCGGGATTATCATTATTTTTTTAATTCCGGCAAATCAAAATTTTTGTCCAAATCAATCGAAATTTTTAATTTTAATCCTTTTGTGTCTAATCGCAGATCACAGGTAATAGCGTGATAGTTTTAAGTTTAGAGTTTTGAACCGGCTTATTTTCATATGTTAAAGCCGGCTTTAATCGGTTTTACCATATGAAAAAATATACTCGGTTTAAATTTCATGTGTGTATAGAATTATATATAAATCATGCGTTCTTAACTTGGGACCTAAGAAATACCCCGAGCTAGATTTACAATAATTAAATGAACTTTAATTTTTTTTATTGTGATGCAAAAGATGTTATTGCTCGACAGCTAATAAAAATTTTGAATAAATGAATGAGCGCCCCTAATATTATAAACTAGAATAGATACAATATGTGATACAATTCTATAATGCCTACAATAAGTTGAAACTGCTAATCTAAATAGTCTAGGCGAAAAAATCATAGTCGTGCATATGATAAACAAAAAAAAATAATAATACTAAAATGAGTAAAGTACTATATTTCACATAATAATGCCCACCTGTGTGTTGAATATATATGCATTATTTCAAATCATCCGACCTAGAAGCATCTTAATGTAATTGGCTAATTTACAATGATCCAAATGCGCATTATTTTAGAATATGAATAGAAGCCATCTTGATTATTTTTAGATGAAGAGTCTTCGAAATAAAATATGTAGGCGTTATTATGCAAAATAAAGTAGACATCCAGAATTCACTCGAAATAAACCTTAAAAAAAAAAAAATTAGTATGAATAAATCAGCCAAAAAAAAGAAAAAAATTATAAAACAATCTTGGCGCCAAGCATTGTTATGTAAAATACAGTAGACGTTCTTGAATTCATGCGAAATAAACTTAAAAAAAAATTAGTATGAGCAAATCAAAAAAAAAAAAAGAAAAAAAAATGCGATTTAATACTTACCGACGCCAAACAAAAAAGATCATAGCTAAATTTCTATTTTCTTAAAATCAGAGGATATTAATAGATAAGTTTTGTTTTATAGAAAAAAAAATTCAATAAAGCACTTCCCATCGCTAAACAAAAAAGTTTATGAGATTGACGATCAAAATGTTTTCTGAAAGTTATAAAAATTAGATATTTCAAATCATATTGGAAAATTACCTTCAAGGTTTCCAAAACTATATCTTGCTTGCTTAATCGTACATCTTAAGAGTTTTTTTTCCTGTTATTAACAAAATATTATGGCAGAAAAGAAAGAAATCTCGTCATCTTCATCTAAACTAGTAAAAAATTATGGTGACATCTACTTCAATACCCAAGATACTGAGAGTGCTGTAAAATTCTTTGAAGAACTCAGAATCCTTCCCCTAATACGCCTCTGCACCAAATGCCAAAACCCAATGCGTAAAGCAAAAGATCGTCACCGTCATGATAATCAAAAATGGGCCTGTACCTCAAAAACCGCTTGTGGTTATTCAACTACTTTAAGGTCGGGAACATGGTTAGCTAATTCTAGACTATCTCTAGCTCAAATTGCTAAAATTATGTTTTGTTGGTCTCATAAACTACCTCAAAAATTTGCCGTTGTTGAAGCTGAGGTTAGTGCCCAATCGATGGTTGACTGGTACAATTTTTGTCGCGATGTATGTAGTGTAGTGCTGATGAATCAAGAAAATCAAAAAATTGGTGGTGAAGATAAGATTGTTGAAATTGATGAAAGCAAATTTGGTAAGCGTAAATATAATAAAGGAAAAAGAGTAGAAGGGCAGTGGGTTTTCGGGGGGTTGAAAGAGACTCAGGAAAAATATTTTTAGTATCAGTGCCTAATCGTAAAAAAGAGACATTGTTAAAAATATTAGAAGAATACGTAGAAAAAGGAACCACGATTTATAGTGATTGTTGGTCAGCTTACCAAACGGATGATTTTGAAAAGTACGGATGGAAGCATGGAAAAGTCAACCATTTGGAACACTTCTTGGACCCTGAAACAGGAGTTCATACAAATACAATTGAATCAAATTGGCGTGCAGTAAAATCATCTCTCCCACGATATGGAACAGTAAAAAACTTATATGATACTTATTTTCTAGAATATATGTGGAGACGACGGTTTGCTCCAGATAATAGTAACACATTCAATAAATTAGTAGAACATATAGTATTATATGGCGATAACTTAAAAGAGGTAATTAGTATTTTTAAATAAGCAAATAAAACAGAATCTAAATCCATTCATATATTTACCTTGAAATATTTAGGATACGGATACACCAACATAATAGTATTCTCATATAAGCAATAATACAATTTTACCTTTAAAAAAAAAAAAAAAATCGAATTTGTACCTTATAATATGTTTTAAATAAAATAAATTAAACACTATTGCTGTATAAATAACATATAAGTATGAATAGCCTTTAATAACTTACAAACTGACTGAACGATAAATAGATCTGAAGAAACTTCCTAATTAAAAAAAAAGACATAATTACGCCAACCTAACAATAAAAACTTGAATCAACAATAATGTTAAATGCAACTTAACTAATAAATAAAATGCCTTCGAATAACATCATGTCAACCCATACATTCTAATAGTAGATAACCAATCCAGTGTTTACTGAATTCCGCTTCAGTGTAGTAGAAAAAACTAACAGCAATATATGAGTATAGTATACCGATGATAATATTCCAAGGCGGGTTGCTAATTTCAGGTTGTGAGCGACTTAATAATTGCTAATAAAAAAGTCATAAAGTACAAGCAAGTAATTATTAATACCATGGCTTAAAACATTTCCGTATTAAATAAAAATCAAAGGAATGCAAAAAAAATCGAAACACAAACCTCTTCGTAACTCAAAATTTTGCCTGTGAAACTACCTTTTCGCACTAACAAAAGTTTTCCCTAAGAATTATTAGTACTATAGTATTTGTAAAATTCCTAATCTACTATAATAGTGAAACCTGAACGAAATTCTTTTAACAAAACTGTCGCTTATTAGTTCTTTATAATGTTCGTTACACAAACTAGGTACGTATCATCTGATTTTTGTTTATATTATCCGACCAATCAAAATTACCATGTGATTATACCGAGGGTGACACTTCGTGATCATCACTGGGTCCACAGATCTTGAAACTTCCCTAATATTTTATTAAGCTCTCCCATCAACGGTTACAGTACTTCAGTCAATTTTTTATAGATCTGTAAAATTCAAGTTACCCGATTTTTCTGATCGTTCTGGAGCATTAGTAGTCTCGTAAAGTAAATCACATCAAATCCTCTTATATATATAAATTGAAGGACAAAAAGCAATATATTTATTTATTAATTATCATCTTCAGCTACGTATATTTATAAAGAGGCAGTACGGATGTAAGAGTAATTCGTGAAATCAAGATTTTTATGTAAAATTGTGACTGCTAACATTTAAATAGCGAAATTAATTAATAAAAACTTTACTAAATCTCGTTTTCATTTATTTTTTAATTTAAAAAAATATTTATTAATGCGCTAAGCTAGTTGACTTTATAAAAGAAAAAAAAATATGAAATGGTTGTTACTGAAAACTGTCGAGAATTGTTTCGAGCGTTGCTTTTTGCCAGTGAATGTACATATATGGATGCACGAAAGTTTCAACGGCATGACGGATTTCCTACGACTAAAACTTATACCATTTTTGCGAAAATTAATGTTAACAGTAAAATGTAATAATATTTATTGGACTAAAAATAATTCTTGAGATCATATACAAGTCCAACATAAAAATAGTTTAAATATTACAGGATTAACATTCTTCATAAAAAGGTCTAATGACCCATTACTTTTGCATCAATAAGTTTAACACAGGACATTCAAAAAAAAACAATAATTTCAAGGTGAATAAAAGAGATAATATATCTGACTGAAACTTGAGGACACGTTTCATTCCTAAAGAGTACAATAAAGTATATTCAATATTTAATAGTAGAAAAAAATTCCAAGCGCTATTATTTAAGAGCGAATAATAACATTCTATAATATAAAATTAACATTTGCAAGATCCTTGAGTACAGCTGCAGTTTTCTCCGCAGTTACATTTACTATGCATAGCAAATACAAAAGTTTATTAGTATGAGAATTACTCATAATCGGATCAAAATTCTTTGCAATAGTACCTGGAACCACAATCAGGGTCTGTTTCAAACGTTTTGGACACTTAGTAAGCTTGAGTATAACAAATTGATGTTTAGTTTATTTAATGAGCAGTATAAGAATTTGCGTTTTTTTTTTTAACTTTAAGAAAGATTCTTGGCGAGTGTATTTATATTAAAAAATCGACCGTCGTCTGTAAATAATAATAAATTTAGATCGTTGATCATTGTGTATTGGCAAAAATCCCTCATAATGATAGGCGAAAAATCTCTTATGTTAGGCAAAAAAATCCCTCATTCAATACATTAAGTTACTTATGATTTACATTTGTAATAATAAAATTGGCTTGGTATTACCGTTCGTATATCTAAGCTTGTATAATTGGGGAAAAACTCCCCGTTCAATAATGATGTCATGTGGTTATGTGAACAAAATTTTCATTTTTGAAACTAACTAGAACACACCCGATCCTAATACTGTAAAACCAATTTTATTCTGCCTTACCTTATTACTTTGTAATCTTTTTACGTACTAGTGTTATTAAATAAATGATATGACAAGTGTTGCCGATATTGTAAATATAGTGTCTAAAGGAAGTTAATGAATACTCAGCATACGTGCGTCGTATAGTAAAATAGAAAGTCCTAGCCTTATCGTTAATTTTATAAATTGACTATTCATCGAGAGATAGCGATAGATTAAAAATCGGGTTGACCAATGTAAATGATACAAAGATTTTCTTATTTTCGCGGGTAATACACCCAAAAAAAGGTTGAAAGTAAGCTAAGTACGTACGTACATGATACGTACATGAGGTTGGAAATTTGGGGTAGGGAGTTGATTTGGGAATATGGGGATAAACTATTGCCTTCATTATGTAAAATTTTATTCTCGACATTTTTGATTAGTTTTCAAAGTCGGTTTAAACATTAATTTCAAGTATTTTCGCATTCTTTGCTTTTTTTTCCTCTCGCATGTGTTCTAATTCTGTGTAAGGCTGATCTGGGAATCTGGGAAAATTAAATTTGAACTCGCCTTTGGGAATTTGTATTACTCACAAAAGTAAGTGGATGCAATTTCTACTTTGTGATTTTGGTATGTATCGATATTAATTATTGTTACGATTCGTAGCATGAGAAACTGGATGGTCAATTTGTAATGATTATAGCGATCTGTATTTTGCGGCATCAAATAATCAAGGGAAAACGGTAGGTAAAATAAGGATCATTAAAACAAATTCTAAAATCAATCATTTTGGAACCAATCTCACCATAAGAACTTCAGTTTATTTAAGGTATAAAGTACAATATCAACAATATCAAACGCAATAAACAAAATTGTTAAGAATTGCTTATTGGAGGTACTGCTACGACCAGGGAAGAGACTTTCTTATATCAATACCAATTTAACTCAGAGTCATAAACATTAAAGAAAAAAAACCGAGTATTTATTATCTCTTGCAAGGCACTAAAAGTAACCAAAACCTTTAACTGACCAACCAACTTCCTTATTTCCACTAAACCCAAGAAGTACTACCTAAAATTAGGGATGTTAAATTGCGAATCCGGTCCGGTCCGATCCCAGGATCTATTAGGACCGTACCGGACCTATTATGAAAAACCGTTAATTAATCGATCCCAGGACCGGGTCCTGAATTACAATCCTCAAATAGGTTCATCCAATCAGATTAACAATTGTTCACAAACTTTAATTCTTTTCATCAAAAACAACGACTTTATTGCACATTTTTTTTACATAAAAAAATTTATATAATTTATATATAAACTAATATATAAAAAAACAAAAAATATCAAAAAATATCAAAAAACAAAAAATATATATAAAAAAATATAAAAAAAAACAAAATATATATAAAAAAAAAACGAAAAAAAAAATTTATATAAAAAAAATTATATATAAAAAAAAAAAAATTCTTCCTTATATTTATTAGTGTTAGGTGCTAACCTCTTCACCTGCCTCTTCACTTACCTCTTCATTTAAAATTTCACTTAGTTCAGTATACCAGCTTTTCAAGCACAATGATGCATGTGCCACTTCAGGATTAATACGATTTCAGATGGAAGTGATTGTATATTTTGCAACAGAAAAAGCTTGCTCACTAGCAACACTGGTGGCTTGCACAGCAAGAAAATCCATTGTGATGCAAAAGAGAGTTGGGTATTGTTTGGAATTTGCTTTCCACTAAAGCAATGGTTCAGCTTCAGTCTCAGGTTCGGACAAGTAGATTGTAATTTCACACTGATTCTTGTTAACTCAATGGCAATTCATAAGATTGCAAAAAAGATCACATGTTGATTTAGTAGCAGGTGGTGATAGTAATTTATTTTCTTCAGCTGGTTTATAGTTTTCATACACTTTATAGAGTTTATTAATCACTTGCTCATGTTCATTTACTTCATAGGTTGAGAGCTTATTATGTGAATCAAGAAGGCCTGAAATTGTTGACAATTCATTCAAGAAAACCCAATATGATACAAACTTTGTTTTCATTGTATTGGCTACAGCATGCTGTGTATTAACCTCTGGATGTTCATTATTATTTAAGTGTATAATTAGGCCACAGAATACTATATGAAGGTCACCTTGAGTAGAAAGTGTTGATGAAGATAGCATTATAGTCGCATGATATATAGGTTTAAGAAGTATTAACAGGTCTTGTAATTTATCCTTATTAGAGTTGAGTATTTTAAAAAAAAATTTAAATTAGTATTACTAACAACAATAGTCTTCCATTCTTGATCATTAGAATAATTTGGTCTTAAAGTTTAATTGCTTGCTACAAGAATATTGGTCATAGGGTGGATTCATTGAAGTTTTTCTAACATGCTATTCCACCTCATGTTGATGTTGGTTTTGGGCATTAAAAATGGTATATTTTTTATTTCAAAAATTTTTTTAATTTACGAATAAGTGATGAAGTGTTTCAAAGCTTCATGGAGAACTTCTGTGCCTTGAAAATTTTATTACTAACTGATTTTATTTCTTCTTTGACAATAATGTTGATAACGTGCACACCATAGTGAAAATGCTATATATTTTGGTTACTAAATTTGATACTAATTTTTTCTTTTAGAATACACTCCATCGCAAGCATATTGGCAACATTGTTGATTATAATCTCTAAAAGCTTTTGACCAAAATCTATTTTCTTTAAAATTTCGATGATTGCATTGGCTTGGTTGGTTGTAGTATAGGCTTCGTTAAATAGAATAAGTTGAGTAAGATATAATTCATTTTCTAATCAGAATTTACCCAATATGCAGTTATAGCAATGTATGGTTGTTGATTACAAGAGGTCCATCCATCCATTGTAATTAAGATTTTCAATCCGACTGTATTTAAAAAATTTTTATTTTATTTTTATTTTTAATGTAATCTTAGCTAAACTGGGTTGAGTGTGTCTGTCAACATGGAAGTCTATAACGGGAATTGAGTTCCTTTAAAAAATTATTAAACTCTGCATTTTCTGCTAATAAAAAGAATTGTTGATCAACAACCACTCATTTTAAAAGTTTATTGTTTAAAATGTCTACTTTATATTTGTTGTTTAAGCCATAAGAGTCAAGACGTCGAGATTTACATTGCCAGATTTTAGTAAACTCTGCAGGGTAGAAATTTTGAAAATGCTGATTAATAGTTAATATTGCAGTCAGGCTACCAAATATTTGTTTGTATAGTGTCATGCTGATGACCAACACCCCTTGTATCGGTATTGCTAGGGTTGGGTACGATCACGGGTTACCCAATCGTAACTGGGTAACGATAATGGCGTGATTCAGATTTGCATGAATTGCGTGATCGTCGAATTAGTAGATGCATAAAATTAATTTATAGTCTAATCGTATGTACTGCATAATGCGTGTAACCCGGATAATACTTTATCCGCCGATAATCTTGTATTTAAATATGAGCGATCTAATAATAATAAAGGCAGCGTTTAAGTTTGGCTTTAGTAACGTTCTTATTATAAACTAAGTGGTTGCCCTTGTAGCGTCGAAGTGAAGTGGTGGCAGTGCCTGGTACGATACACCAGCGCCAAGTGAGTGTTCTGTCTAAGTGGAGCGAACGAAGACCCCGTATAACTGAAATTGGCCACGACAGGAGTTTACATGTTTATCATTGAGAAGAAAGATGGCGTGGTTTGAAAATATTTTGTTCATTAAAACTTATGATATACAATAGTATAAAAAAGGCAATTTACAGTTGTCAATGATATGTAAAGAGAAAAATACCTGTAATATAGTTGTATCGCAAGTATAAAAAAGAAAATTCAGCCAAATACGTTATTCATTGAGACCGTGCAAATATTTGGGCGAAAACCGTCTTTACGTTTATCATTAAAAAGGGAAATGGCATGATTTGAAATTATCTAGTTCATTGAGAAATGTAATATATCGTGAGTGTAAGAAAGGAAAGTTACAATTGTCAATGATATGCGGAAGAAAAATATCGTAATATAGTTGTATCGCAAGTACGGAAAAGGAAACTTAGTCAAATATATTAAATATCATTATAAGAAATTAAAATATATTTAAACCCGTCGTTTAACCTTTAATAAATTTTTTTTCAGAATTCAATTCTACAAATAGATAAATACAAAGAGTTAGTAGGCAGTTCAAAACCTAAAACAACTTTCATATAATAATTTGACTTCTCAAATATATCTAACACCTATCTTGCTTAACCACTAATAATCATAAATAAAATCTAAATTGTCTTTTGCTTTTATGTCATCGACCTAAAGGAGCAACTGAAACTATTAATCAAAGTATATCACTTAAATGCAACCGTTATTGACTACCGTGAAATTCTTACCTCTTAAATTATTATTTCTCCTCTATATTTTTATCCATCTGCATTTATCTCACGCATTCTTGTATAAATTAATCTTTCTTATTAAAGCCTTCTAATCGTAAAACTATTAAGGGAAGCGTATCTTTTAATAAACTTTTTTAACATTAAGAAAAATGACATTTGCAAATATTCACATCTCAAAAGGATCAAAAAATATTCATAGGTGGTACGTTCATCCTATTCCTTATGAAATGACAATAAAAGATTTCTTTGTAAAACTTACAACTGGAGAACTATCTTCTGAGTGCAATATTAATGTAATCAATCCCGAAGCAATAGAACGTATCGAGTTAAGTAATTCACCAACCACGGGCGCAACCCAAGTTAGTCCTAACTGTAATATTATAGAAGTTACAGCGAGTATAGGAATATATGTACACTATCACCTTAAAACAGATGACGTTGTAAATTCTAATTTAGCATCACAGAGAAACAGCCTTGCAATCCTAATGCAAAATGCATACCAAACCAGATTATATTTTCCAACTTTTCAACAATCAGAAAATACAAATCGTAAATTTAAATTACGCAATGACATTGTTGATTGGATTCGAAGCCGTGGTGGAGGATGGTCCACTCAATCATATGCTAATACTCAAGGAAAGAATTTTATTGTTAGTCTAAATGAAGCGATTTGGTACATTGATATGCGTGGTCACCAGAAATTTGAAGAGCGTAGCTGTCATATCCCTGAGCTTTTTCTTGAATTTTTTAATCGCGCAAACCCAGAATCATACAAGGAAGCCCGAAAAATTTTTGATGAGAATGAACTAAATTTACATTGTCAAGCACTTGTCCCATATGCTACTTCATCTTGAATGATAAAGAATAATTTTAATTGGCTCCGTGATGCATTTGATGATTTTGTTGTTGCTATTTCAAATTATGTTAAGTTTATGCAACATCAACGTAACATTACGGCTATGAATCACACATCAGAAACTTCTGTATGAAGTGTTAAACAGGCTACAACAATCCAAGTTCATAAATGAAACTTTTGGGTTACACCCGTTGACAAGTCCAAGTATTATGATCTTGGACAGGCGCTCACTAAATTACCATTATGGAAGCCAGTTGATATTGAAGAATTTCTGCCTATTAATCCTGTGTAAGTAATAATAAAAAAATTAAGGTTATTACTTGTTTTTTGCTATTACTAAATCAATAACAACATAAAAATTTTTCCTATGCGAAACTTCGAATAAATATAATTCAACAGTGGTTTAATCAAAAATTAATTTTGTAATCTTGTACAATTCATTTTAAAAAATTGTACAAAAGTTGATTAAGCTTGAATTATTTTTGTTTAAAGATTCATAAAAGTTCATTAAAGAGTATACATTTCTACTAACTCATCCCTATATATTATATTTGAGTATTGTTATTAATATTAAATTTCTAATATAAACTAATAAATATAGACAAAGAATACGTTATATCCAGGGCTTATCTCGCGCATTTTCTTTCAAAATTGGAGAGTATAGATTCAATTCAGGAAATAATGCTTTTAATGCTATATCAATATAGAAAATCAATGAACGAGCTGATGAAGAAAAGACTTTAAGAGAAAATAACAAAATTATAAGTGAGTTACAGGAGGAAGCGCCCCGTTATCATACATGCGCAATGCAGATAAATTACCTATGTACCTGTGATTTGCTTCTTCCAAAGGCCAAATTATCATCGCTACGGACAATCTATAGAATGTTGACAGGTGATATCTCTGCAGCTGAAAATACAAATGAAGCAAAAGTTGATGAATGTGTTAGAATTGCCTTAGACCTCGGTGATCCAGAAATTGCCATCGTTTTACGTAAGCATAATTGCGAAAGACCTAGTAAATATGATGAGTTCTGAAAATTTGCAGCGCAATTTCTTGAAGGTAAAGCTTCTGATGCAGTAACAGCCATAGATGAACGCAGATATGATCCAATCGTACACCTTGCAACTGCAATATCCGTAAACGATCTTCTGCGTCAGATTGAGCATGAATGCCCATTTGGAACACCGATCCCTAGCGCACAATGGTTACGGCTGCAATTTTGGCCTAAAAATCCATCACGGTTTAGTAGCTTGCAATTTACTAGTCGTTTACCCTTAAAATTTATGGTACAAACCTGTCAATTACGTGCATATCATCCAGATGCTTACTATGCATCAGCATTGTTCCGTTACGAGAAAGAATTTGCCGTAAATTTTCGTAAAATTACGAATTTTATCTTTTAGATGATAAATACCACTGTAAAGTTGGAGAACCTGGTTTTCTTGTTGCAGCAATTGAAAGGGGAAAGAAAGTTATAGTCTCTAGAAACACAACATTTAAAGTAGCTGATCATGACTATACTAAAACAGGAATCATACCAAGTGTGATAATAATATGTAATATACCTGAATCGATAAATGGTGATTTTTACGCAGGACAAGTATATATTTAATTAAAAGATCTGATTTTTCAACCTTCCTCACCTCTCTGGCACGCAACAGAATTATCTAATATACTTCTAGTAGAAGATCTATTTGATAATTCTGTAATGTATCTCTATACTGATGGTGGTCCTGATCATCGTTGTACGTTTACCAGTATACAGCTCTCCTATATTTGTCTTTTTCTCGCTATGGACCTTGATTACTTTGTTGCCGTTCGAACTCCACTACAACATTCATGGAAAAATCCAGTTGAACATATCATGTCAATTCTGAACTTAGGGTTATAGAGTGTTGGATTAATGCGAACTAAAATGAATGATAATTCAGAAAAATTAATTAGTAAAGTTGGCACATGAATGAAATACACAAAATTGCCGAAGAAAATCCTGGTTTTGAGAATAATCTTATTGAAAGTCTTCAAGCTCCAGTTCGCCTGATTAGTGATATATTCAACCGTCAGTCTTTAAAAGATCAACTATTCAAAACATTTAATGCCACATCAGATACAGAATTAGAAAGATTCTGGAAAACCATTTGGCTTGTAGATGATACTGTTACTCGTGAAGATCGTACTGCAGCAGATATAAAAAAAGAGTAAGTTTATGATTAAATAAATTATTATGTAAAAAAAATCAAATACAAAATATAATAGCATACATTTATTTAAAGCCACATCTACAAGAATTCTTTGACCATTGTTGTACTGCAAGACATTACTTCTTTTTAATCAAGAAATGCGGCGAATTATTTTGCAAAATTTGTCATCCTCCGCGTTGTTCTCCAGAAGATTTTAAACAACTTCATAGTCTTCCAGATCCAGTACCTGGAGATGATTTATATTATAAATCATTTGAAGAATTATATGGTATACGAACAACAGAAAACCATAGACTATCTCTTATAAATTCCAAGAACAAAAGGAATAATGGTAAAATAAAAACAAAACATACCATGCCATTTTGTCCTTCTGCAGCACGTGCAAAAAATGTTAGTATTACTGTAAAGTGCATTGAATGTAACAAGCCACGTCTTTTATTCAGTGCGAAGAAACTTTCCGAAGGGGTCCATACATTACTGCAAAGATTCTTAGATACAATTTTCTATACTTGCGGCATGTCATTTCATGGTACATGTGACTTATTAATGACTGTACCACTGGAGCAGTCGGATCTATATGACGAATTAGAGAATAATAGTGATTTAGATGAAGAAGTTAATGAACAAGAAGGTACAATTGAAGATGAAAATGAACAATCTGAACTTGAGAGTTCAGATAATAATAATGATTCAGATGAAGATATAGAAGATTCCAATAATAATGCAAACAAATCTATCGATGAACTTTTTTCAAGAGTCTTCGTTAATGATTTATTGTCCTATGCTTCAAAAATCAAAAAGCTATATTATTCAGCCAAAATCTATCCAGATGTTTGTATTGATTATGGGTCAGAGGTTCCTGAGTCTGAGAAAAAAGAGTATCCGCATTGTGATAACTGTGGTAGTAACTCTAAATTAAAAAAGTCTTTTAGATGGAAGATTAATAGCAAAAATAAACAAAAGTGTAACTAAAAATCTAAAGCTATATAACCTTCTTGTACAAAATGTAAAACCACATACTTGTAATGTTTCATTGTATTTTATTTATTATATATAATAAATTTGCAGTTAGGGATGGAAAAGTGCGATATCGTTTGATTTGGTTCAATTTAATGCAGGACCTGCTTAAATTAAACTGAAACAAATCAAATAAAACTTTTCTATCCCTATTTGCAGCGACCACATATGTACATACGTACAATACAGTAGTATGTACCTAATATGATTTAATTAGCAATTTTAAGGTTAGCACTAGACCTGAGGTTTACAAATTTAGCATAGGTCCTATCCATATATCTATATTAAAAAACTTAACTATTGTATACCGTGCGAAATTTATTTGAAAATTTAATTTTACGTTTTGTTAACAAGACTCCATGTAGCAGGTGTTTCAGCTGCTTTCATATTTTCCAGTAACCAAATTGATAAGTCAGAAACAATAAGTTACTGACGTTGGCTGATGTCAAAACTCGGTCATTCTTCAAGTGTTTCAATCTATGGAAGCAGATCTAATAAGTTCTACACTTTATATAAGAATAACGATCTCTGCATAACATGTTTGTAACTTTGGGACATTTTGATTGATGACGCCCCATTTAATACTATAAAGCCCAATGTATGACGGATTCTGAATCATGTTATGGTAATACATAAAATTGTTTCTATTACTTTGATAAATATATAACCCAGCTCTATTCAAGAGCATCCGATTTAATTTGCTTTGATCACATGATTATACGGAGGATTTCTATTGGCTGACATATTAAAAAAATAAAAATTTCAAAATCTCATTTTGTTGACCCGGTATGATATAAAAACTGAAAATATAAGTTTATATAGCCTTAATTTCAAAATTTATTATGATGCAACTGACGTTAATCAAATTTTATAGTGCAAAGTCAATGTTATTGACCAAATTTTTTAAATCCATTTTTTGAATTTTAGAGGGTTCGTTGTTTCATTTTCACTATTGTTTTTTTTTTTTTTTTTTTGAGTATAGTTTCGACTTTTTTTAATGAATTACTAATACCTTTTTCTTTTTTGTAGGTCTTGTACTTCGCCAGAAAGGCTAATGAGAAGGGTCCGTATTATTTCACTGACAATTACTTCACCGACAGCTCATTTAGCCGACATCACGCCAAGTGAAATTTAGTAAAAATATATACCTGCAACTAATCAAATGTTTAACCCTAACTCTATGTGATGTCGGCTAAATAAGCATTTGGTGAAATGATTGTCGGTGAATTGATCGGAACCCAATGAGAACCGTTGGTAAATTACAGTTGTATTCATAAATTCTGGGACATCTAAAAATTTTCTCATTTCCCGAAACCTCTTCGATCTCATTTTAAGGATTATTTAACTTTTTGGAAACTATTTCACTCTCTCTGTATCGAAGTTTCAAGGACAGTGAAGAAGCTTCCGAAAGTTAGACAATTCTTATAACGAGATTGAAGAGGCTTCGGGAAATGAGAAAATTTTTAGGTGTCCCAGAATTTATGAAAACAGTTGTAAGTGTTGGTAAAATGAACATATCAGGTGAATTACAGCTGTTTTCATTAATTTTAGAACATCTAAAAATTTTCTCATTTTCTGAAACCTCTTTGATCTCATTCTAACTTTTCGAAACTATTTCACTACCTCTGAATCGAAGTTTCAAGGACAATGAAATAGCTTCTGAAAAGTTGGGTAAGCTTTGAGAAATGAGAAAATTTTTTAGATATTCCAAAATTTATGGAAACAGTTGTAATTGTCAGTGTTGTGTTGTGACTGCAAAATGTGTCAGTGAAATGAGGCTGATCCCATTATCATTAGGGTCAGGTAGAATTAAAGTTAAGGTTAGTGCAATTTTCAAAAAAATATACTGGTAAAATTTTGCCATTCGTTTCTTTTTTAAGCTCGAGTTTCATCTCTAACTACTTATTGTTTTCATCATAATTATAGTTAATTTGATTTAATTTACTTAGATTATACTTGTTCTGTGTGGCATCATGCACTATGCAGCTATCCTAATTCAATAAAGATAAGAAATCAATTGAATAGTAGATAGCTTTATGATGTTTCATGTATTTTTTTGAATATGATGTTTAGTGATCAAATAATACATAATTATTATATTAATTTTAGTTTTATAAAATTTGTTTATTTGCTTTTGTATTTAGTCTATATTTTTGGGTTTGTGATTATCAGTTAATTGAATTTAATTTTGATTTTGTGAAAATTGGAAATCTATTTTGACTGTAGATAAGTGAAAAATAGTGAAGTAATTGTGTGCAGTTTTTTGAGTTAAATATAGTGTAGTGTTATGATTTAAATCGGTTTTATGAAGGTAATGACGGTCAAGATACATTTTATGCGGTGTAATAATTGAAAAATATCTAAATTAAAGGAGGGTGTAGTTGCTGTTTAAAGAAAAAAATGCTATGTAATTAAAATAATACTTATCTCTCAGTTTCATGATATTGTAACCATTAATAGAAGAGCTCAATAAAATAATAAGGATAAAGGGCCAATTTAACTCCAATGGTTTACAGGAAGATAAAGATAAATTTAGAGAAGCGAAGGGAGTCTTTTATAACTGTTGGAGGTCTATTGAGACAATATGACACTGAAGCGAAGGTTTTAATATTATAGAGGTGATAATGAGGTGATGCAACTAGCATAGAAGACACTCATATTTATATGGAAAATTACAGGTTATGACATTTATTGACCAATCAAAATCAAATCAAAATTTTTTAATTCAATACACGAAATGAAACGAAAAAATTAATTAATAATGAAAGCGAAGCTTTTTTTAAAGCTTAAGTAATTCTAACCCATCTTTTAACTATTATACTTTACCAAAAACATGCTGTTATATGTTACCTTGAACTATACTATCAATTAGACCGATATTTCTATACATTAGATTTCTTATCTATTTGATAAATAATACATATATATGCTCTTTGTTCGAGTAAATACTGAAATAATCCTTGTCAAAAGCTTTATATTGCTTGGCCTATTTAGTAAATATGTAAAATCTTATATTAGTATAACCTTCGCGTTTTAACATTTATAAATCTAACATTTGGCTTATAATTTAAATGTAGTAGAAACTCAATAAACTCTGCTAATTACTAAATGTTTACCTTTAGTCTTATAAAACTTCATGAGAAAAATGATTGAAAATGATTAGAAAAGATTTTCTACTAGAAATACTCTAAACGAAGAAATTTTATTAATAAATATGGATATCTTTAATTTAACTTATCGTTATGGAGCAAGCAGATAGTGAAATTGCCAGTTTTAACTACAAAGATATATCAAATTTTCAATTGTCCATATAAATAGTTTATGTAACAATGAGTGTCTTCTATGTTGATGCAACTAATGTTGTTAGGTAAAACTATTTTGGAAAATGATGAAAGACGAAACCTAAACCAGGTGAAAGATGAAAGACGAAACTCCTTTGCAAAACTGGTAAAACCTGACGAAACTACGAAACTTATCAAAACTAGCGAAGCTGCAGAATTTGGCGAAACCCTGTAAAGTTAAAACTGCTAGAGAAAGTCAAAACTCAGTGAATATCAAATCCTCAAAGACTTTGAATAGATTGAGCCATATTAGTGAATCAAAATATCTTGTGCGTGGCTATTAAGCACAGCATGTTACTCAAATACGCAAAAGCAATAAACTAAGTGATAGCCTTTTGTTTGTATTTGAATACTATTAAAAGAAAACTAGACTTCGGGCTGTTAAACTTATAATTAAATCAATTCAGCCTTGAAATTTTAAAGCCTGAATTCTTGCTTTCTTTTAGTAATCTATATTTAATATTATTCATGTAAAGAATCTCTTGCAGTATAGGTGACACCTATTCTAAATCAATTGATTTAGAATCTATTTAATTAATAGTGTCATCTATACTGCAATAGATTCCATATTAAATTACCTATCTAAATATTTAAATAAATTTAATTGGTAAAATTTTTTTTCATTAATATTTCATTGTTGAAACTTTAATTAAATGCTATATATATATAAGTAGTTTGTTAACAATATTATTGCTAAGAATTATTTTCCAATGCTTTATTTTATTTAGTCTAAATCTTTAATAAATAATCATTATACACTTGACTCCCATTAATATCAACCCATTTGGATTGGGCAATTATGTTGATATATGCGAGGGTTGATAATATCAGGATAGTTTTTATATACTCTGAGTCAATAAGAGGTTGATATTAATGGCTGCACCTATGTACATTAATCTTCTAACCAAGTGAGAATACATTAGTACCCCTTATTTTTGAATCTCTGACTTAGAACTTTAAGACAGATCCACCTATAGAGGTTCTTTTTCCTCAAGATAAACCTGCTAGAGCTTTCCGTACCCACAATCTAGCTAACCTAGGCTTCGATAACTTACGCTGAGTCTGAGAACAAGTACTTGCGAGCCAAAGCCGCTACTGTTACCTACTTCTGCCCTTGTAGAGTTCACTTAAACCCTAGTATATACTTTACAGACTATCACCGGTATCTAAGTTCTGTCAGTAATCTAAACTTCTAATCCAGATAGCCTGGAAGAGCTGTGACCTGCCCTGGTCTCCATGGTTAGGTCCTTTTCCTCCGGCTCACATCTGGCAGCCTGGTTGATATAGTGCTTGCCTAATGCCGGTCCTCATTCAGATCACTAAAATCGGTGTCCAGATTTCTTAGATAATCTTTTACATAGTACCATTGAAGATCTGTGCTACCTCTCTACTTGAGACTTGCCAAGCGGGCTTTTGTGTGCCAGGACCACAGACATGTATGATACAGGTTATTTTTTTTTTAGCAAATTTGACCAAATTTGGTTAAAGGTCTAAATTTAAATTTTTGCAAATTAAAGTCAATTTGGATAATTGTCCCATTTTTAGTTTTGTTAAAATGGTCAGATTTTCTTATTATTATATTTATTTTTTGTTGAATTATCCCTTTTTTGAGGAGGATAAGTACTGTATTAAAAATTACATTCCTTCTAGAGATAATGCATAAACTAGTACATATTGAGAATAAATATTGGTAAGAATAATAGTGCCCATTTTGTAAATACCAAATAAGCTATTACAAATTTAGCTTATCTCTGTCGAACTTTTTCTACATATAAAGCAATTCAGGTTTCGTACGGAATTTACTAATTTTTTCTATTGTCTGAAATTATTCACAACAAATTACATGTCACTTGCAAGAAATTTTTTTTAGTTAATATGCAAAAGGCAATTTCTTATACAAAATTTTGAGTTAAATGAGCTGTTCAAAAATAAGCAATTTTTTTTAATCAGAAATGTGATTTATGCATGACCAGTATTGTTAAATAACTTGTATATTGGTAATTGTTGCATCTATTTAATATATTATTTATTACGTCCTGTAATAAATTATATAATAAAATAATATGACAATTACCAATATGCAAGACATTTAACAACACTATGCATGCCCAATAGTAAGATTAGTAAACCCTTTTGTACATACATACATACATGCATGTTAGCTTAATTGGTAAGAACCTGGCTTTTTTACAGACGTGAAAAAAAATAAAACCCGGCTGAGTGCGTAATTACTCTTTTTTTTAATAAATGAAGTGGAAACATACTCAAGCTCACTTAGCTAGCAATAAGTTTTGTGGAGCTATTGTTGATAAATGCACAGTATTTTGTGTATGTGGACAAAAAATTACTCTTGATAATGATTATGATGAGTCAAGGCTTAATGAACATTCTAAAAACTCAAGATGTAAAGTAAATAATGAGAAAGGGCAGCTTGGCTTATCTAGACTTTTTCTCGTCTTGCCTAATCCAAAAAAAAAGAAAATTCTCCTCCTTCATCCCTACTACTAGCATTGTCATCTCTACCAAATAAACCTTGCCCTAGGTTATGTTCTGAACAAATTAGTTCTTATATTAATAGAACACTATCTATATATAGAGGTGTATAATGATTTGATATAATTGTAAAAGAAATGTTTCAAGATAAATTTTCAAATGAAATGAAATTTAATTTCAAAAAGCTTAATGAAGAAGAAGCGATACAATTTAATCAACAAATAATAATTGAATTGGAATAGTTCATTGATCACTTTGGTAAGTTAATTCTAGTAGGATCAAAGCTGTTAATTACTTAAAATTTTAATTATTTGGTTTTATAATTTGCAGGGATGTGTATTCGATCTGTTAATTGTGAAAGAAAGACTTATGGGCAGACATGTTCATCATGTTCCCTTCTTTATAATAATCTATATTTTATGAATTATATTAGAGCTGTCACACCTGATCCAGAAAACACTAAATATACACCAAAATTTTATTATAATAATAATCTATTATTATCTTATCTAAAAAATAATCATATTAAGCAATTGTATAGTATTCTTTTTGATGAGAATTCATCATCAAAAGAATTTTGAGCAGAATTTGCTGATAAAGCTATTTATAGCACATTTGAGCAAAAACCAGTTTTTAAAAGACTTTGCCATATTATGTTACAAGCTGCAAAACATGAAGAACAAGATAAAGGTTTACAGAACCTCAAATATTCAAATGAGTTTTTAAATTTCCTTGTAATTTTGGGAAGTATCAGTTTAAAAGCATTAGATTTATTTTGTCAGAATTTGACAGATATAACCATTTGAACAGTAAGGTAATTATAATTTAATATATACCAGTTATCTATCAGCAAGCTGATATTTTTTTGTAGTGATAAAAATAACTTTATTATTTATAGGTATCATAGAAGTATTTCAGATGATGCTATTAATAATTCTAATCTTTGTTATAAAAATGTTGCATGTTTTAAAAGACTTTTGGATACTTTGCACTATAAAGGTCCTATTGTAGTGTTATCCTATATCCACTTCTTTAAAGATAATAGGTAACTAGAGCTACTGTAGCTA
The DNA here is from genome assembly GCA_910592135.1 of Racocetra fulgida. NCBI lineage: Eukaryota > Fungi > Glomeromycota > Glomeromycetes > Diversisporales > Gigasporaceae > Racocetra > Racocetra fulgida. The sequence goes on along the minus strand of CAJVPZ010000037.1, from coordinate 1,089 downwards.
TTGAATACTTTGTATAACCCAAACTAGTTACTGTATTTTGGCTAAGTCGATATGGCATTTTTACAAAACTTAACAAAGAAGATTTAAGGCAATTTGCAATTACGAAAGAGGCAACAATTAAAAGTATATGAAGATACTAATAACTGTTCAGAATTTGGTATACAAAATGTATTTTATTCTTGAAAGTGTATGAAAACACAATGTTGAACTCAAGGTCCACATCTGCTGCTTTTATACTTTTCAATTTTTTAGAAACGTAACGGTCTATAGCTATTACTTATACTATAAGTATTACAAATAAAATATAAAGTATATATAATATAAATGTTATAAATAGTATAAATAGTATATTGATAGAGAATAGATATGTTATATGTATAACATTTCGCGCAGTAAATCATCAGCCAATTAGATTGTGACACATGTGATCTACATTTAAATCACTTGATCAAATCACATTTTCGATGATATCTCAGCTCCCTGTTATAGGATTTGGATAACCTCACCACCTTTAGATTCGTATCGATGAGCTGATTCCAATGGTAGTAGTATTATCTTAATTGGATCGATAGTTGTAAAGCTATACTTCAAATAGCTTCTTTTCTACTGTCAACAGTAGCTATGACTAATTATATAAAAGTAAAATCTGGGTTACAGTTTTCTTCAAGTTTAGGTTCATTATTGAATCAACCTTAAACTAAAATGATTGTATAATTAAAACTTATAATGATATATATGATAAGGTTTCTAATATAAAGCAGGAAAATGCAATTGCAAAATATGTTAGAGTTTATGTTCTTTAGGTAAGTAATAATCGATAATAATTACCTGGATTCCTAGGTTTATGATGGTTAGACTCAACATACAGAGCAGACTACAAGAAATCTGAAAACCATAAGAGCCAGGTATATGGTGAACGTCTAGTAAAAGACAATCTGAACAAGCTACTACCAATACCATCTAAACCCTGTGACTTGTTAATCAATCAAACATTTAACTCTAACCATAACCCAATATCTGTTACAATAAATACCTTTCTAGTCAATCCTTACCTACACTTCCAGACCCCCAAACTATAGAATCATTCCT
>CAJVPZ010000036.1:0-29454 GCA_910592135.1 Racocetra fulgida | reverse complement strand
ATCTATGGGTAGCTAAATATAGTAATGAAGATACGCTATGTATATCAAGAGTACAAAATAGGAAATGGATAATCGATGATAATACTACCAAAATTAGAAGAAAAGAGAAAAAGAAATTAAAGTAACACGGTTATCGGTTTACGACGGATGATCATCATATGACGAAGGCGCAGAAAATTTTTCACATGACTATAGTAACACCGGTTAACTCAAAACTTTATGTATTTTTACGTAAATCAGATTTCGTGTAATTTTCATCAAATTATATGAGTACCGCCAAGAGAAAACCCGCAAATCTTGTCTAATAAGATTTATGTATTTTCTCTTGGCAGCACTCATGTAAAGTATCGGTTTTACAAAGTTCTGCCAGCATTATTGCCTTAGCGTTAGGTTAGCCACGTCAAATTCATTAGCCAAAATTTAGGGTCGGAGTAGCCTATTTTATAGAAAATTAGCACTTAACATTAACGAGTGAGTTGTACGTAATTTATTAGCGTTAGCAAATTTGAATACGTATCAATACTATTCCAAAGAAAATTTGATCGATCTGGTTGCGCAGCAAAAACATTTTTTTATATGTTATAAATGTATTATAGAAAGTAAAACGAGTTTTGCAAATCGTCATTAGATTTTCATGAAAAGAATTAACGACTTAAATTTTTTTTTTTAACTATCAAATTTTGTTTTACAGGCATGCATACCGATATAATAGTATGCTACCACATTTTAGGCAAAATTCCTGGAAAATAAAATGAAAATACTCGACAACGCATTCCATAAAATTGATATTGAACAAGACCTTAATGGTATAAAACTATACCCAGCAGATGAAATTCCAGAAGAATTCCGTGAACAGTAACCACTTTCTGTAAAAATCATACATATAATTGTACAACCTCCAAATACGTTTCTCCAGTCAGTATTGAAAATAAGATTTAATTTACCAGTTTCTAGACAAAAAAACCTGGTTTATATATACAAGTTACTCTCGTGAACTTTTGAAAACTAATTAAAACATCGATATAGTGAATCTACTAATAAAACTTTCGACATATGAAATTTTTATTAATGGGAATGGGCCATTTCACTAAAACGAGAGAGGCTTGTATATACTTTGGCGTTAACTCAAAATCCAGAAAATCCGGAATTTACTACTTCTATTTTCAACCACGCTCTCAATATATTACCTCATGAAAAAAAAACTTGAAATAAATATTAATCTTGTTGAATGTTATATTTATCATTATATTTAGTATTGCATATACTGTAATCACCCTTCATTCTCTTCCGCTAACTTATTTCCTTATTTTAGAATAACAAAGAAAAAATTTCATAATTTCCGTTGGTTGATAAGTATATTTGCATTCATATAAAAGAAAAGAAAAAAAGACCTCCTTAAGTTTATTACAATAGAAAGACCGATTACTGCAAATTGGCTTATGGAAAGTTTTATCGATCAGTTTATAAAGCCGCTTGCATTGGCAGTGATCATAATCAACGATCAATTTTTATCTCAGGTGAGCAATTAATTGCCTCGGGTTTTTTTTATTATAGTTGTGACCGACTAAAGATGGATGATATTTAGCTGGTGTTCCCGGTACTGGCAAGACCCACAATCTTATAAAGACAATTTCGATGATTCGTAAATGCTTACGAGCATTGTAGAATCTGACATCTCAAATGAAATACCAATTAGCTAATTATTACAGATAATTCCGTTCAAATTTTGTTAACTTACAATGACAGCTTGCGTCCTCGAACCATAGAGGAGATCTTAAGCGCAGATGCCACAATAAGATTACGAATTCTTGATGACTTTATATAGCTAATAATTCAAGAATATGGAGAGAAATCTCTAAAGCAAACGTTAAATGTTTTAATGATCATTAATATTATTGCTATGGATTTCCGAAAATTGACTGTCTCGTCCGTTGCTCACTATATTTCGCTTGATGGGTTTCAGAGGCTAGTTGGGCCTCCATTCTGTGAAGGTGATAATAAGCAAAAGGAAAAACAATATCTCGCGGAGGTAGCATTAACTTTTCGGCGTAATGTGTCCTAGATTTAGCAATAGAAACATTTTTAAACTTTGCCATCCTTTTATCAAGCGTTATTCTTCATATCAGTATATAGTTTTGCCTACACACCAATTGCATTAATTCTCTTTTTGATCAGCTAAATTTAACAGAGTTGGTGGCAAAATGCACTTCTGCTACGGGCCATTGCTTGTTTAAAACTTCTTCATTTGTCTAAGACCAATGATTATTCATCAAACTACCCGACTTTTATAGAGATGCAAGATTCAGCGATAGTGTTCGGAATTTGTAATTTCAACTCGCGAACTCAGTGCAAATGAAAACTTCTTTGACTAGGTTTCCAGCTATATTTAACGTTAAGACAATCAAGGTTAGAAATTACATTTGTACAAAGGTAACATGATCATTAAGAATGCAGATGGGGTCCCTTTTGATTCATCAGACATTCGACCCTTAGTTACTCATGGCTCATTCGTTGTGGACAATATGAATATTTTCTTAATAAAGAAATGACTCAGAATCTTATTAATAAAGAATATACCAAGACAAAAAAGGATGCTATCTATAATTATATTTCAACAAGTCTTCTTTTCATAATCTCTTTGGAATATTCTTAACTCGTATGCAATTATGACAAGAGAGTTTTTAATATAATCTTGGCTATGCCAATTATATGTATTCATTTATTAATTATGTATATATTTTTAGCCAACAAAATAACATTAAGAAACAATAGTATTTTTATTATTAGCAATTTAATTCTGCTATCAATGTAAATCTATTAAAACATATCAAAGGTATTGGAACAACATACTGTATGCGGAAACAATTGACCTTATAAAATGAAAATGAAGTGAAAGAGAAGTTGCGTCTATTAAACATATCTAACGGAATGATTCTTAATATCTTGGTATCTGTGGAATACTAACAAAAGAATAAATATATAGTGTCGATTGCTAATTTGGAATCTGAAAATAAATATTCTCGTAACTCTAATTATGTTATTTGTCATTCTCGAATTATGCTGGAAACTTTATTGAACTTTTGTTTTTTTTACCATAAGCGTGAAATAACTCTCGTGGGTTATTTTAAAAACCAGGTTCATCAAAATTAGCATATATTGTCTCGAATTAACGTCCATGGTGTCCCAAATTAACGCGCATCCCAATATAACCACTTAATATGATCCTTTCATAGAGATATCTGAAAATAATATAGACATTCGTAGTTTCGCTAAATGATCAATAATGGAGGATCTTTATCAGAGATCTCTTAGCATCAAGCAGTTATAAAATTATTTATGAACGCGGCATATTTTTTGGATATAAAATGTTTATCTATGGTGCAAAAAATTAGAGCAAATATTTTGATATATATTATCGCAAGTAACATGTATGTATCATAAGTTACTATCATTGCGTTGCCACACTAACGTGTGCGATTAGAGAAAAGAATTTTACATGTATAAAACTAATTAATATAACCAAAAGAAATCTTTTATAGACTAATTTCTTTTACAGTTTACCAAATGAATTTATAAAGCAAAAGAGCGAAAATTCTAAATACAAATGAATAATATATAAACTAATTTTCGAAGATAATAAATTAACTTTTAATATCTTCTAAAGATTTTTTCCAGGCGTCCCTATTACATAATCTCTCCCACCATTTTTTAACATTAGGCCTTGAATCCCATAAATCCGAACGTTTGGCATAAGTGTAGGCGTAATAAGTAAAAGGATAGTGAAAAAGATCAGCCAAAGAATATTCACCACTTAAATATTCTTTCCCTTCTAGAATTTTCTCATAAACGTCTAAAACCTTAGAAAGATCTTCACAAGCTTGCTTAACAATTTCAGGGTTCGACTCTTTACCATGAAATTTAAAGATTACTTCTTGATATACAATTTTTGAGACGGGTGGATCATAGTAAAAAGATTCATAAGAAATAGACTGTTCGACTAATCCGGCCTGATGAACATCGTTAGGGATCAAGATTTTATTAGTATGTTTGCCTTGATATTTAGATGTTAGGTAGCGACAAATTGCACGAGATTCATTAATTGTAAAATCTCCATCAATAAGAACAGGAACTTTTCCGCTATAATTAATATTATAATAAGTTAATAAATATAATATTTAGGACAAAATAATAGATACTAGAAAAGTAATACACGTTAGCTCATTATAATCCCGCTTCGTTAAAATTACAAAATTGTCAACGTTGGTCATATAATGAGCTCATGTGTCAGTTTACTTATATTTACAAAGGATGTTTATTAGCAAGAAAGTCCTCTGATTTTATATCAACAGAAAAATTAGTTGGAACTTCGAGTTGGTAAGGAAGACCTAATTCATTGAGGCATACGATAACTGAAAGAGTAGCAGTTGATCTTTTGAGTCCAATGAGTTTAATAGTCATTTCTTAATACTAATGTTATGAGAGAATGGCTGATTGTAGGTGTATTTAAGTGTCCTCGTAATTATATAAACAATAAGTAGCAGTGTACAATATAATTATAATTATTTATCTTTATCCAATTATATAGAATTAAACAGAAAGAAATAATTATTTGAAACTAACATTGTTCCCACGCTGTAACGTCTGATTATAGAAAATTCATTGAACTTTAATATATGCACAATGGGGGAAAAAGGTATTTGCGGTTCCAACTTTAATTTATTATCGTTACTCATTAAAAGCTTTTTCGGTAACGATAATACTTTTTTAAGATCATTCTAATTGAGGCCAAAAATCTTTAGAAAAATTGGCTAATGTTTAAATTAACTTAGTTGATAAAGTGATTGAACAAAACTTTTCGTAATGTACTTTAACTAACCTAGTTAGATAAAGTGATTGACAATAATGCATAATGATGAAATATTGTAAAAGTGGTACGTACGTACAATTACTTTTTTCCCACGCTATATTTAGTATATTTGGAATTCAGCAATTACCATTAAGTTTGCAGATTCTGTGGTGGCGTATATATAATTGTAAATAATATATACTGTACTATAAACAAGCCAATGTTTTGTTCTCTAGAACTGGAGGGCGAATGAAAGTTATTGATTTGTAAGATATATTGTGTGATACATATATATTTTATTTTATCACGGGTTATCGAAATATAGGATTGTTAATCGGCTTGTTAGACTCTTAATTAATAGGTTTTTATTCTAATAAACTTGGTTAGTTTTTTTCTTAAAACCTCGGGTACTGGGGAGTTACGTATTGATTTTTTAAGCAAATTATTGAAAAAAATAAACCCAAATAAATACAAAGTTTTAGCCAATTCTAAAGAAATCTGAAAATAAATACAAATTTATAATTACTTTTATAAACTTAGCTTTTATTGTCAGAACAAAATGAGACATCTTGTGATTTTGACATCAGGCAATTAAGCATATGATCAGTGTTTTGCCGAAATAAAATTTAATACGTACTATCACTACCACAGAATGGGTGGCACCAAGGGGAAAACCAGACTTCGATAATATGATCTGATTTTCCCCTGGCGTCATCCGTATACAGATCCCTATTATTGTAGACCACATGGTTTTTTTCAAATGTTTAGACTGCAAACTGTGCAAACTGTGCATACTCTTCATGTTACAAACACCAGCGGTGTACTATAGTTTTAAATTGGTGAACCCGACTCTTGTTTGTTACGTTTCTTAATTATAATTCTAGTAGAAAGTGGTTTAATTTCACCTATGTCAATGTTCTTGTATGTTTCGCTTGTTCTAGACTTACCGTTTCCTTTAAATAAGATATAACATTATTACAAAGAATCTTTGTATTCGGCCATAACAATTTAAATCGATTAGTATGAATCGTTGATTTTTTTGTAATTATTTTTTCTTCCAACTTTAACACTTGTATGTATGATAGTAATTGTAATTGTATTTTTGTTTTATTAATCATCCATACTAGAATAATTTACAGTCATTTCCAAGTTCATTTACCCTTGTCGTCTATATTTTTTATTTAATTAATTAAACATTACATTCGAATGAATTGGCTGGTTTTATGAGAATTAGATCTATTTTTACAAATACTAGAAAATAAAGAAAATTTCTTTTAACCATATATTGCTAATAAATTTTTTGTAATATATAACGTATCGGTAAATAATTTAGGTTCCAGACGTAAATGGTCTTGATAGTTAATGCTTATTTATGGTGGCATGCCTTCCTGGGATGTATGTGGTTATATAAAATTGATTAATGAAGACTTTTTTCGATAGAGATCGATAGATAAGAATTTTAAATAATTATTGCAAACTTTAGATGCACAATCTTAACGGTTCGATAGTTTGGGATAAAATTTCATAAAGACCACTACGTCGTTACAAACAAAGCTGTAATGCCACTTCTTCAAAGAATAAACTAAATTAAGTTCTTGCCTTTTTAAGAAAAAAATAAATGACTCCATAGCTTTGTTTATGGAAACATAGTACTAGCTTTGCGGACAACTATCGAGCAATTAAAATTTGCATCTATCGAAAAGCTCTTCATTAAATTATAAGTTTTAGTTTACATAGTATGTCGTACACCCAATGTCTTACATCCATTTTCCATATTGAACATTATGGAGATAATTTGCAATTACTTCCGAAATATTCATTCTACAATTATTAGTATATACTAAGAATGAGAACAATTTGGCATAGAAGAGATGAGTATCTGGAAAGAAACTGTCAAGCTGTTAGCACTAAGGGAAAGAAGTTATCAAGCTGTTGGCACTAAGATTTAGTGGGGGCTTCGAAAACTTCTCTCCATACATAAACGAAAAAGCTATACCTAAGTGAACAATCGTAGGACACCCATTTGATTTAATATTAACACTAAGATTCTTAGTTCTTAGTGGGGAATTCAGACTTCTTTCCATACATTGAACAAAAGAGCTTCACCAAGTGAACAAAGTCCAACGAACGTAAAGTGCTCGTCTGATCCCAATATACTGAAAGGATGCTTCAAGCTATTGGCACTAAGGTTTTTAGGCTCTTAATGGGAGGCTCCAAAGACCATCTCGAACGAAGAAACTTCACTCAGATGAACAAGATCCAGCGAAAATAGAAATAAGAGTAACGCAACAACACGTTACCTTTTGTTATGCTTTTTCGTAAAGACGTAGCGTAGCTCCAGAGATTTCATTATGTCAAAAGTTTACACCAGTTGCTGATCTTTATGACTTTAGAGCATCATGTCAAAGATGTCAATTGGACAAAGACCTTTGATCAGGAAGTGGTTATCGTAGAAATGGTTGTGATGGAAAATGATAGTTGGAAAATAGTTTCGGGAAAGTGATTATTGGGGAAATTTCAGGAAAGTGATGTAGACTCCAAAAAATATCGTGCCAGGGCCGAAGGCTTAGCTTTTACTAAATGAGCAATATGTATTAAAAAAGTCAAGTAAACGACATATGGGTGACGCCAAGAGAAGACCAGGAATTTTAAAAATAGATTTTTATCCACAGCGAAGTTGCGGGGTTTTTAATCGATTCGATGATTATAACACATGATTAAAGAACGTTATCATCATCGAATCGATTAAAAACCCCGCAACTTCGCTGTGGATAGAAATCTATGTTTAGAATTCCCGGTTTTCTCTTGGCGTCACCCATATGATACCAAAATTATTAAATATTTAAATGTAAATATATCTTGCGTAATATCAAATAATTTACTAAATTTCGTGATATAGTTAATGTTTTAAGCTCCACTTTATAAGATCATATATGTGACTGGATATATTCGTAATTTGATGTTATATCTGTCTAATCGGCTTGTTAAAATCTACAGGTGATCTTTTTCTTCGACCGTCGGATTTTATAACTACGACAAAAATTGGTCTTTCAATACTTCTTTAATCTAGAAACAACTTTGGTTACTCATGTAATGTTATGCTTTTAAAAATATTTAACAAACATACATAGACAGAAGTTTGTTTGATTGACTGATATAAATCAATTGCTCGAGTAAATTCATATACTTTACAGTATTTTTAAAGTATTTTTGTAAACATAAATTACACAAGCAAAAAATGTATGAATTTTAACATGCACCAAAAAAAAAAAAAAAAAAGTTACTAACCAAATAGTTGGCCTTCTTTTTGATTTCGGCCATCGCGTTAGCAGGTAAAGGTTCAGATTTATATTTAAGACATTCCTAAGTTGGTTTGGTTACTAAAATTTTAGTTTATAGATTTAGATTCATAAATAGTAAACTGGTTTTAGTAGTGAACACTGACTTTATATATGTCTATATATCTTCTAGGGGTCCGTATCGATCACTTTACCGACAGCTCATTTTGACGACATCACGCCAGGTGAAATTTAGTAAAAATATATACCTGCAACCAATGAAATGCTTAACCCTAACCCTATGTGATGTCGGCTAAATGATCGTTCGGTGAAATGATTGTCGGTGAATCGAAGGGATCCCATCTTCCCATCTTCTAGATGTATATAATTTATGTGTTTACCGATTCATATAAAGTAACATTGTAAAGAACGCGTGTACCAATCAAACGGATGATCTGCAGCCAAACCGGTTTAGGAGAAATAAGAACGCGTACAACTTGATGATCATGTTTATCAAAACAAAGTGCTAATCAAAAAATTATGTATATAAGAATCACTTTTTTTACATTTTTAATTTTTTTTAACCCGTATATGTTATATGGAAAAGTCTTCGGAGCAATAAAAGAAAAAATTAAAAAACAGAAATAATAAAGGGTTAATACGAAGCGAGTTTAACACCGGTAGCAAAGCAGTTCCTTAAAGACCTAGTTCACACGACTTGGAACTTGTTCTACATGCAGGTTTGAATAATGTGATACGAAGAAATTGCAAGATAAGAAGACAAAAGAAAGGCAAAAAAAGAAACCAGGTTAACAGAAGAAAGAAAAAAAAGAAAGAAAGTGTTAAATAAAAAGGATGAAGACGAAGAAGGAAGAAAGAAAAGAAAGAAAGTGTTAAGTAAAAAGGATGAAGACGAAGAAGAAAGAAGGAAGAAAGAATAGAAGAAAGCGTTAAGTAAAAAGGATGAAAACGAAGAGGGAAGAAGAAAGAAAGAAAAGAAACAATTGAGGTGCTTGTTACAGAGTCGCTTAAAACCAGGTCTATCACGAGACAGATTGATAGGGCGTAGGGTGTTCAGGATTACGTATAATCCGGGTGATTACAGTCACCGGTTTATTCATTTGACCAATCAATTTTTGTATCACATACTGCATGAAAGTGAGCGGATTATGCGATTTCATATAGTAAAAATCGCATATTATGCCGGATCATAATCCTGGACTCGTAGGACTGTAGGATCGATTTTCCGATCATGTGATTTTCTAAACCTATAGTTTTCGAACAAAAAGGCACATTTATGTTAGGGTTTTAGTGTTAGGAAGAGCTGCCTAGTAAAATTGCGAACGTTTTTTTTACGTTACACCACATCCTGATTTTTAATTGGCCAATTGATTTCGGAAAATCGCGTAACCGTCCTACGTGCACGATCAATCAAAATCGCCAATTTTTGTTCATACGAATCAGCCCGACGAAGCAAAACAAGTAAAAATGAAAAAAAAATACAAGAAACGAATGTCTTGATACACTACTTTTCCAACTCTCTAATAAGCTACTTTTCTAACACCCTAATAAGCTACTTTTTCGACTCCCTAAAAAGTTACTTTTCCGACTCTCTAATTGGCTACATTAAGAAAAAATATCGAGAAGACGATTTTATATATAAAAACTTTTTTAATATTAGCACATATGGACCCTACAGCTAGACTTAGAGATTAAGCATTTTTATGTAATTACAATTATATGTATTGTGATTTTCAAGAATCTTAATAAAGCACTAGCATGACCGCTTAAGGTTAAAAAAAAAAAAAAACTTAATTTATTTGGTTTTTTTGCTTAAGGCCTATTTAAGTTATTACGTTTCTTTCTTAGGCGGCAAAATGGTTGGGCAGTCAATTATACTAATTACAGTTACTTCGAATACAGTTCTGTAATTTAACATACATATTGCCTAATTCTAAACCGGATTGAGTTTTTCTTAAGTATTTGTATTTACTCGTACTTGCGTCTACAGATAGAACAATAAACCTTTTCAACAAGTATTTGTTCAAAAATTTTTGGTGTAATATGCAACCTTTTAAATATCTTCTAAACATTTGCTAACTTTATATATTACATGTGAAAGAGATACGAAAAGAATTTCAATAATAAATAAAATATTTGGAAACGTTGCATATCACACCAAATATTTTTAAAAAAATACCTGTGAAAAAGGTTTATTGGTTCTTATAGAATACAACTACAGGTTGTTATAAACCTAGACACTTCTACGTGGTGACTAGAACAAATAAACTAATTTTTTGGCTGAAACTATCTTTTTAGATAAGTGTTTTATTATTAATACTGTATTTTCGTTTATTTTATTTTATCTTTATTTACTAGATTATAGTCTATCGGTTTTATTATTAATAAAAATTTAAATTTATTGCAAATTGCGGTTTTACAAGTTATACGGATCATATTTTTATTTTTATTTATTCTTATTGTAATCTCGTCATACTTTTCGTGAAAATTTCAAGCCTTAATCGTTTTTGTGCTATCGTTGGGTAGGCCTTCGCAAAAATCACTCGTGCGATTTTGGAATTTTTGGGGCTATAAAAACTGTGTTTCACTTGACCTGAAATTGGTATGTGGAATTAGTATAGGCTTCATTTGTGCCTTACACGTATCTGTTGCCAGTAGCAGGCCTTCAAAGTCAGGGCGGGTGCGGGCCTGGGGGCCGGTTTGAAGCCGTACCAGCCTGACTTTAAAAGCTTGCTACTGGTAACAGGCACATGTGAGGTACAAACGAAGCTCATTTGTCGAAAATGAGTTTATAATAATAATTACACATTCCAGTTTTTGTCAAGAACCAATTGTGGAATACTGTTTTTATAGTCCAAAATTGTACGGGTAATTTTTGCGGAGGCCTAATTCTAGACTTTCGTCGTTTTTATATCGTAAGCGATAAAAATTTAGGCTTTGTCGTTTTAGCGTCGTCATTGGTGTCGTTGTTATTAGATCTTTGTTGGTATATTTTGTTATGTGCGATTTTGTCGTTTTCTATATCGCAATATTGTTTGTCAAAACTCACCAAGTGTTTTGGCATTGGTGTGATTTTAGTGTTTTAGAGTCGATGCGGTAACTTATTCTTTATCTTAAATTCTACAAAATTACCAGATTGGTATATGTAATTATCTATTGTGTAAAATGTCCATGGTTTAATCACGTTGGAGATTACAGATTTCTGGAACATCGATAAAATTTTTCCACCCAAATTATTATTTAGCTAAAAACATGTCTCGGCTTGCTTATGTGCTGGAAGTTTAGATTAGAGTCGGATGGTGATTGTAGAATTATTGAATAATATTTATATATACAATTATTTCGATTTATGACTATATTGGTTAAGTTATAACCAGAAGAACGGCGACATTTTGTAAGCCAGAGCCCTAATTATTAAGTCTTACACTTTAGAATATTTTATAAGTTACACTTATAAGATTGTTTTTATAAAAGAATGCAATTTTTATTATTCTATTATTTTTTGTTTTAGATATTTTTATAATCTATGAAAAGAAAAGTACTGTTGAAAAGAAACTCAGTATGTGTACGAATCCTTGATACACTTACCAGTTGCAAGTTCTATTACGGCTTGTGGTTGTATTAAACCTTGTGGCCTATAAACTAAAATTGTTTAAAAAATATTATTTTGCTGTATTTAGTCTAATAATCTTGAAGGTTTTATATGCCCTACCTGGAGTTGCAATTCAGGCATCTGAAATAGTACTCTCCTGAAATTACTGGTTTAATGCATGCAAGATCTAATTTTAGGGCTTATTTTTAGCCAGGTACAACTTCAAGTTACAATTCTAGGCATGAACCGTTATTTTAGTGCTTCATCTGTCTATAGTTTTGCTCACTTCATCTTAGAAATCTCATATCACTGGGAAATTCTAAGATTTCAAATTTTGATTCGGTATAGAACGCAGCACAAAATAAGAATACGTAAAGCAATTGCTTTTTATTTATACTAGAATCAGAAGGGTTTTATTTTGACTACATAACGTAACTATTATGCATATAAAATGTGAGCAATTTTGTTCAAAATAAGACCAAAATCAATTTTAAATTCCATATTATCATACAAAGATCTAACATAATTGTTTATTATATTACTATTCCGGTAATTCTACAACGACAGGTGCATACTCCCCTTCCTCTTCGTCATTATCAATTGACAGTTCCAATCGAAATCGCTGACCAAGAAATCCCCGTAACTTGTTAAATCGACGTCGTAATGATTTTAGTTCATTAGATGAAGATTGTGTTGATAAATCTGAAATGGTCTTATCTAGATTCTTTATAGAATGTTTAATACACAAATCAAGTGTTTAATAAAATGTAGATTAGGATGCAATATGTACAGTCAACCCTTCCTAAATTTATATATTGCATTTGTATACCTATTTTTAAGTAGCACCTGACTGAAATTAAGCCCTAAAATTAGATCTTTATACATTAATTCTGATCAGGTGCTATTTTAAATATTTAAAGTGACTACTTCAGATAGGTAAATGCTCAAAATACAACATATACAAATACCAAGTTTACTTCCTCTATCAGATATTGATTTAGTTCCAAATTTTAAATCATAAAAATTACTCTTCTAAATGCAACTCATAAAATTTTGTCATATACACTGGCAAAAAAATTATATTTTAACTATTAACCAGTAATATATAGTACAAATATTAACTTACTTGCTATATATTTACTAGGTAATATTTGTGTTTAAACATATTGACTAAAATATATTAAACTGCATATATTACCTAGTAAATATATATAAATAAGTTAATATTTGTTCTATATATTACTGGTTATTATTTATTATTATTTAGTTAAAATATAATTTTTTTACCAGTGATAGTCCTGGTAAATAGAGCTTAAAAAGAGTTGACTGTAAATGTACAGATAAGGATTCGGTTAAACCTTTAAAACATGCGAAAGAAAATTATCTTCAGAAATAACGTCTCGAAAAAAGTCAGGCGGACATTCTTCAAGTTGAAAATTTAACACATCTATTTATAAATACTTTTATTAGTTTTAAACCGATTAAATGAAACCAAATGCGATAAGTCAATAAATATAAAGATACCGAGGAATTCAGAAAAAAGCGTCGCAGCATAGGTATTAATGATTTCTTTACACAAACAAACCAACTGCACTAAATTCTTCCATTGTGTGAACCCTGCAAAATTTTGTCCTATCAGTAAACACACAAAGGACAGCTGAAGTTCACCTAAAAGCTCTTTGTAGCCTAATGTTTATAACCAACATATAGAGAAAGAGAGCTTTATTAGTTATCATTGATAATGCGAGAATAATTATAGACAAATTACCGCTTGGCAACATAAAACTTTCCATTTTTATAATTAGAAGTAAGAAGCTCGCGCAACAGCCAACTTTTATCTTGACTATATTTCGTTATCTCTCCCCCCACAGCACCAGTTCTCCAACTTTTTTTTAGGTCAAATTTTGTAAAAAGAATAATATCCTCCTGAAACTTCGATGATCCTTTAATGTTTAGTAACTCATCTTCATCTACGGTTGACGATGAAACGTTATTCATCTTTCCTTCGTTAGGTAATATACGAGAAATCAACGAAGGGGTTATATAATTTGTTAAATTAACCCATTTTTCCAAATGTGTTGGCGGCGTTAGTGGATATGCGCCAAGAAATGGATCAAATTCACGCATGTCTAAATAATGAGAGATGTTGTGGTTGCTTTTTTTTTAGTGTTTAATTAAATGTCGGGAGTGGAATAATAAAGCTAGCTCTAAATTAAAGAGGGTGTATTAATACCTAATTTTAAACGTTCGATTTGTTCTGAATCTGTTTCATCATCTTTCTTTACATCTTCTATATGAGGATCCCAATATTTGATCACTACCTGAATAATTTAAATTAGATGTAATTTGATTAAGTGAGGGTAATTAAACAATGTCTTACCTCTTTTGACTCATAAAATTTAAAGAATCCACTCCTAAGACCAGATGTACCAGATTTATCTGAAGTACTTTTTTTTTAAAAAAAAAAAATAGCTAGATAAGACAAAAGGAATAGGTCTCTAAAAATCGAAATCTTAATAAATCAAACCTATAATAAACAAAATGTAATCCTGGGGGGATGAGTTTTACGCCTTTAAATCTTGGACCTGTTTGCCATGAATTATAATCTATTCCAAACTTTTTAGTTCAATGGAAAAAATATTATACATTTAAAATTTAAACGATTATAAGAATAATAGTATTAAAGTAAAATAATCAAACCTCCAGACTCTCAGGTGCATTCAAAAATAACAAGAAAGCACCTTTATTAAATAAAGCTTGTGCCGTTTCCTGATCCATCTTTGAGAGATTTGAAATTTATTTATAACGTTAATACGAAAATGTTATGTTATTGGGATGATTTTCATCAAATATTGATTTGCTGATAATTATTAATAATCCTAATTTAGATCATATGGGCTGATTTTTTTCGATTTATGTAGATCGTACCCCAAAAATTGGTTTAATTCTGGTCGAATTTGCAGATCATTTGACCCTTGGCAATGAGTTTTAAAACTCATTGCCAAGGGTCAAATGATCTGCAAATTCGACCAGAATTAAACCAATTTTTGGGGTACGATCTACATAAATCGAAAAAAATCAGCCCATATGATCTAAATTAGGATTATTAATAATTATCAGCAAATCAATATTTGATGAAAATCATCCCAATAACATAACATTTTCGTATTAACGTTATAAATAAATTTCAAATCTCTCAAAGATGGATCAGGAAACGGCACAAGCTTTATTTAATAAAGGTGCTTTCTTGTTATTTTTGAATGCACCTGAGAGTCTGGAGGTTTGATTATTTTACTTTAATACTATTATTCTTATAATCGTTTAAATTTTAAATGTATAATATTTTTTCCATTGAACTAAAAAGTTTGGAATAGATTATAATTCATGGCAAACAGGTCCAAGATTTAAAGGCGTAAAACTCATCCCCCCAGGATTACATTTTGTTTATTATAGGTTTGATTTATTAAGATTTCGATTTTTAGAGACCTATTCCTTTTGTCTTATCTAGCTATTTTTTTTTTTTAAAAAAAAAGTACTTCAGATAAATCTGGTACATCTGGTCTTAGGAGTGGATTCTTTAAATTTTATGAGTCAAAAGAGGTAAGACATTGTTTAATTACCCTCACTTAATCAAATTACATCTAATTTAAATTATTCAGGTAGTGATCAAATATTGGGATCCTCATATAGAAGATGTAAAGAAAGATGATGAAACAGATTCAGAACAAATCGAACGTTTAAAATTAGGTATTAATACACCCTCTTTAATTTAGAGCTAGCTTTATTATTCCACTCCCGACATTTAATTAAACACTAAAAAAAAAGCAACCACAACATCTCTCATTATTTAGACATGCGTGAATTTGATCCATTTCTTGGCGCATATCCACTAACGCCGCCAACACATTTGGAAAAATGGGTTAATTTAACAAATTATATAACCCCTTCGTTGATTTCTCGTATATTACCTAACGAAGGAAAGATGAATAACGTTTCATCGTCAACCGTAGATGAAGATGAGTTACTAAACATTAAAGGATCATCGAAGTTTCAGGAGGATATTATTCTTTTTACAAAATTTGACCTAAAAAAAAGTTGGAGAACTGGTGCTGTGGGGGGAGAGATAACGAAATATAGTCAAGATAAAAGTTGGCTGTTGCGCGAGCTTCTTACTTCTAATTATAAAAATGGAAAGTTTTATGTTGCCAAGCGGTAATTTGTCTATAATTATTCTCGCATTATCAATGATAACTAATAAAGCTCTCTTTCTCTATATGTTGGTTATAAACATTAGGCTACAAAGAGCTTTTAGGTGAACTTCAGCTGTCCTTTGTGTGTTTACTGATAGGACAAAATTTTGCAGGGTTCACACAATGGAAGAATTTAGTGCAGTTGGTTTGTTTGTGTAAAGAAATCATTAATACCTATGCTGCGACGCTTTTTTCTGAATTCCTCGGTATCTTTATATTTATTGACTTATCGCATTTGGTTTCATTTAATCGGTTTAAAACTAATAAAAGTATTTATAAATAGATGTGTTAAATTTTCAACTTGAAGAATGTCCGCCTGACTTTTTTCGAGACGTTATTTCTGAAGATAATTTTCTTTCGCATGTTTTAAAGGTTTAACCGAATCCTTATCTGTACATTTACAGTCAACTCTTTTTAAGCTCTATTTACCAGGACTATCACTGGTAAAAAAATTATATTTTAACTAAATAATAATAAATAATAACCAGTAATATATAGAACAAATATTAACTTATTTATATATATTTACTAGGTAATATATGCAGTTTAATATATTTTAGTCAATATGTTTAAACACAAATATTACCTAGTAAATATATAGCAAGTAAGTTAATATTTGTACTATATATTACTGGTTAATAGTTAAAATATAATTTTTTTGCCAGTGTATATGACAAAATTTTATGAGTTGCATTTAGAAGAGTAATTTTTATGATTTAAAATTTGGAACTAAATCAATATCTGATAGAGGAAGTAAACTTGGTATTTGTATATGTTGTATTTTGAGCATTTACCTATCTGAAGTAGTCACTTTAAATATTTAAAATAGCACCTGATCAGAATTAATGTATAAAGATCTAATTTTAGGGCTTAATTTCAGTCAGGTGCTACTTAAAAATAGGTATACAAATGCAATATATAAATTTAGGAAGGGTTGACTGTACATATTGCATCCTAATCTACATTTTATTAAACACTTGATTTGTGTATTAAACATTCTATAAAGAATCTAGATAAGACCATTTCAGATTTATCAACACAATCTTCATCTAATGAACTAAAATCATTACGACGTCGATTTAACAAGTTACGGGGATTTCTTGGTCAGCGATTTCGATTGGAACTGTCAATTGATAATGACGAAGAGGAAGGGGAGTATGCACCTGTCGTTGTAGAATTACCGGAATAGTAATATAATAAACAATTATGTTAGATCTTTGTATGATAATATGGAATTTAAAATTGATTTTGGTCTTATTTTGAACAAAATTGCTCACATTTTATATGCATAATAGTTACGTTATGTAGTCAAAATAAAACCCTTCTGATTCTAGTATAAATAAAAAGCAATTGCTTTACGTATTCTTATTTTGTGCTGCGTTCTATACCGAATCAAAATTTGAAATCTTAGAATTTCCCAGTGATATGAGATTTCTAAGATGAAGTGAGCAAAACTATAGACAGATGAAGCACTAAAATAACGGTTCATGCCTAGAATTGTAACTTGAAGTTGTACCTGGCTAAAAATAAGCCCTAAAATTAGATCTTGCATGCATTAAACCAGTAATTTCAGGAGAGTACTATTTCAGATGCCTGAATTGCAACTCCAGGTAGGGCATATAAAACCTTCAAGATTATTAGACTAAATACAGCAAAATAATATTTTTTAAACAATTTTAGTTTATAGGCCACAAGGTTTAATACAACCACAAGCCGTAATAGAACTTGCAACTGGTAAGTGTATCAAGGATTCGTACACATACTGAGTTTCTTTTCAACAGTACTTTTCTTTTCATAGATTATAAAAATATCTAAAACAAAAAATAATAGAATAATAAAAATTGCATTCTTTTATAAAAACAATCTTATAAGTGTAACTTATAAAATATTCTAAAGTGTAAGACTTAATAATTAGGGCTCTGGCTTACAAAATGTCGCCGTTCTTCTGGTTATAACTTAACCAATATAGTCATAAATCGAAATAATTGTATATATAAATATTATTCAATAATTCTACAATCACCATCCGACTCTAATCTAAACTTCCAGCACATAAGCAAGCCGAGACATGTTTTTAGCTAAATAATAATTTGGGTGGAAAAATTTTATCGATGTTCCAGAAATCTGTAATCTCCAACGTGATTAAACCATGGACATTTTACACAATAGATAATTACATATACCAATCTGGTAATTTTGTAGAATTTAAGATAAAGAATAAGTTACCGCATCGACTCTAAAACACTAAAATCACACCAATGCCAAAACACTTGGTGAGTTTTGACAAACAATATTGCGATATAGAAAACGACAAAATCGCACATAACAAAATATACCAACAAAGATCTAATAACAACGACACCAATGACGACGCTAAAACGACAAAGCCTAAATTTTTATCGCTTACGATATAAAAACGACGAAAGTCTAGAATTAGGCCTCCGCAAAAATTACCCGTACAATTTTGGACTATAAAAACAGTATTCCACAATTGGTTCTTGACAAAAACTGGAATGTGTAATTATTATTATAAACTCATTTTCGACAAATGAGCTTCGTTTGTACCTCACATGTGCCTGTTACCAGTAGCAAGCTTTTAAAGTCAGGCTGGTACGGCTTCAAACCGGCCCCCAGGCCCGCACCCGCCCTGACTTTGAAGGCCTGCTACTGGCAACAGATACGTGTAAGGCACAAATGAAGCCTATACTAATTCCACATACCAATTTCAGGTCAAGTGAAACACAGTTTTTATAGCCCCAAAAATTCCAAAATCGCACGAGTGATTTTTGCGAAGGCCTACCCAACGATAGCACAAAAACGATTAAGGCTTGAAATTTTCACGAAAAGTATGACGAGATTACAATAAGAATAAATAAAAATAAAAATATGATCCGTATAACTTGTAAAACCGCAATTTGCAATAAATTTAAATTTTTATTAATAATAAAACCGATAGACTATAATCTAGTAAATAAAGATAAAATAAAATAAACGAAAATACAGTATTAATAATAAAACACTTATCTAAAAAGATAGTTTCAGCCAAAAAATTAGTTTATTTGTTCTAGTCACCACGTAGAAGTGTCTAGGTTTATAACAACCTGTAGTTGTATTCTATAAGAACCAATAAACCTTTTTCACAGGTATTTTTTTAAAAATATTTGGTGTGATATGCAACGTTTCCAAATATTTTATTTATTATTGAAATTCTTTTCGTATCTCTTTCACATGTAATATATAAAGTTAGCAAATGTTTAGAAGATATTTAAAAGGTTGCATATTACACCAAAAATTTTTGAACAAATACTTGTTGAAAAGGTTTATTGTTCTATCTGTAGACGCAAGTACGAGTAAATACAAATACTTAAGAAAAACTCAATCCGGTTTAGAATTAGGCAATATGTATGTTAAATTACAGAACTGTATTCGAAGTAACTGTAATTAGTATAATTGACTGCCCAACCATTTTGCCGCCTAAGAAAGAAACGTAATAACTTAAATAGGCCTTAAGCAAAAAAACCAAATAAATTAAGTTTTTTTTTTTTTTTAACCTTAAGCGGTCATGCTAGTGCTTTATTAAGATTCTTGAAAATCACAATACATATAATTGTAATTACATAAAAATGCTTAATCTCTAAGTCTAGCTGTAGGGTCCATATGTGCTAATATTAAAAAAGTTTTTATATATAAAATCGTCTTCTCGATATTTTTTCTTAATGTAGCCAATTAGAGAGTCGGAAAAGTAACTTTTTAGGGAGTCGAAAAAGTAGCTTATTAGGGTGTTAGAAAAGTAGCTTATTAGAGAGTTGGAAAAGTAGTGTATCAAGACATTCGTTTCTTGTATTTTTTTTTCATTTTTACTTGTTTTGCTTCGTCGGGCTGATTCGTATGAACAAAAATTGGCGATTTTGATTGATCGTGCACGTAGGACGGTTACGCGATTTTCCGAAATCAATTGGCCAATTAAAAATCAGGATGTGGTGTAACGTAAAAAAAACGTTCGCAATTTTACTAGGCAGCTCTTCCTAACACTAAAACCCTAACATAAATGTGCCTTTTTGTTCGAAAACTATAGGTTTAGAAAATCACATGATCGGAAAATCGATCCTACAGTCCTACGAGTCCAGGATTATGATCCGGCATAATATGCGATTTTTACTATATGAAATCGCATAATCCGCTCACTTTCATGCAGTATGTGATACAAAAATTGATTGGTCAAATGAATAAACCGGTGACTGTAATCACCCGGATTATACGTAATCCTGAACACCCTACGCCCTATCAATCTGTCTCGTGATAGACCTGGTTTTAAGCGACTCTGTAACAAGCACCTCAATTGTTTCTTTTCTTTCTTTCTTCTTCCCTCTTCGTTTTCATCCTTTTTACTTAACGCTTTCTTCTATTCTTTCTTCCTTCTTTCTTCTTCGTCTTCATCCTTTTTACTTAACACTTTCTTTCTTTTCTTTCTTCCTTCTTCGTCTTCATCCTTTTTATTTAACACTTTCTTTCTTTTTTTTCTTTCTTCTGTTAACCTGGTTTCTTTTTTTGCCTTTCTTTTGTCTTCTTATCTTGCAATTTCTTCGTATCACATTATTCAAACCTGCATGTAGAACAAGTTCCAAGTCGTGTGAACTAGGTCTTTAAGGAACTGCTTTGCTACCGGTGTTAAACTCGCTTCGTATTAACCCTTTATTATTTCTGTTTTTTAATTTTTTCTTTTATTGCTCCGAAGACTTTTCCATATAACATATACGGGTTAAAAAAAATTAAAAATGTAAAAAAAGTGATTCTTATATACATAATTTTTTGATTAGCACTTTGTTTTGATAAACATGATCATCAAGTTGTACGCGTTCTTATTTCTCCTAAACCGGTTTGGCTGCAGATCATCCGTTTGATTGGTACACGCGTTCTTTACAATGTTACTTTATATGAATCGGTAAACACATAAATTATATACATCTAGAAGATGGGAAGATGGGATCCCTTCGATTCACCGACAATCATTTCACCGAACGATCATTTAGCCGACATCACATAGGGTTAGGGTTAAGCATTTCATTGGTTGCAGGTATATATTTTTACTAAATTTCACCTGGCGTGATGTCGTCAAAATGAGCTGTCGGTAAAGTGATCGATACGGACCCCTAGAAGATATATAGACATATATAAAGTCAGTGTTCACTACTAAAACCAGTTTACTATTTATGAATCTAAATCTATAAACTAAAATTTTAGTAACCAAACCAACTTAGGAATGTCTTAAATATAAATCTGAACCTTTACCTGCTAACGCGATGGCCGAAATCAAAAAGAAGGCCAACTATTTGGTTAGTAACTTTTTTTTTTTTTTTTTTGGTGCATGTTAAAATTCATACATTTTTTGCTTGTGTAATTTATGTTTACAAAAATACTTTAAAAATACTGTAAAGTATATGAATTTACTCGAGCAATTGATTTATATCAGTCAATCAAACAAACTTCTGTCTATGTATGTTTGTTAAATATTTTTAAAAGCATAACATTACATGAGTAACCAAAGTTGTTTCTAGATTAAAGAAGTATTGAAAGACCAATTTTTGTCGTAGTTATAAAATCCGACGGTCGAAGAAAAAGATCACCTGTAGATTTTAACAAGCCGATTAGACAGATATAACATCAAATTACGAATATATCCAGTCACATATATGATCTTATAAAGTGGAGCTTAAAACATTAACTATATCACGAAATTTAGTAAATTATTTGATATTACGCAAGATATATTTACATTTAAATATTTAATAATTTTGGTATCATATGGGTGACGCCAAGAGAAAACCGGGAATTCTAAACATAGATTTCTATCCACAGCGAAGTTGCGGGGTTTTTAATCGATTCGATGATGATAACGTTCTTTAATCATGTGTTATAATCATCGAATCGATTAAAAACCCCGCAACTTCGCTGTGGATAAAAATCTATTTTTAAAATTCCTGGTCTTCTCTTGGCGTCACCCATATGTCGTTTACTTGACTTTTTTAATACATATTGCTCATTTAGTAAAAGCTAAGCCTTCGGCCCTGGCACGATATTTTTTGGAGTCTACATCACTTTCCTGAAATTTCCCCAATAATCACTTTCCCGAAACTATTTTCCAACTATCATTTTCCATCACAACCATTTCTACGATAACCACTTCCTGATCAAAGGTCTTTGTCCAATTGACATCTTTGACATGATGCTCTAAAGTCATAAAGATCAGCAACTGGTGTAAACTTTTGACATAATGAAATCTCTGGAGCTACGCTACGTCTTTACGAAAAAGCATAACAAAAGGTAACGTGTTGTTGCGTTACTCTTATTTCTATTTTCGCTGGATCTTGTTCATCTGAGTGAAGTTTCTTCGTTCGAGATGGTCTTTGGAGCCTCCCATTAAGAGCCTAAAAACCTTAGTGCCAATAGCTTGAAGCATCCTTTCAGTATATTGGGATCAGACGAGCACTTTACGTTCGTTGGACTTTGTTCACTTGGTGAAGCTCTTTTGTTCAATGTATGGAAAGAAGTCTGAATTCCCCACTAAGAACTAAGAATCTTAGTGTTAATATTAAATCAAATGGGTGTCCTACGATTGTTCACTTAGGTATAGCTTTTTCGTTTATGTATGGAGAGAAGTTTTCGAAGCCCCCACTAAATCTTAGTGCCAACAGCTTGATAACTTCTTTCCCTTAGTGCTAACAGCTTGACAGTTTCTTTCCAGATACTCATCTCTTCTATGCCAAATTGTTCTCATTCTTAGTATATACTAATAATTGTAGAATGAATATTTCGGAAGTAATTGCAAATTATCTCCATAATGTTCAATATGGAAAATGGATGTAAGACATTGGGTGTACGACATACTATGTAAACTAAAACTTATAATTTAATGAAGAGCTTTTCGATAGATGCAAATTTTAATTGCTCGATAGTTGTCCGCAAAGCTAGTACTATGTTTCCATAAACAAAGCTATGGAGTCATTTATTTTTTTCTTAAAAAGGCAAGAACTTAATTTAGTTTATTCTTTGAAGAAGTGGCATTACAGCTTTGTTTGTAACGACGTAGTGGTCTTTATGAAATTTTATCCCAAACTATCGAACCGTTAAGATTGTGCATCTAAAGTTTGCAATAATTATTTAAAATTCTTATCTATCGATCTCTATCGAAAAAAGTCTTCATTAATCAATTTTATATAACCACATACATCCCAGGAAGGCATGCCACCATAAATAAGCATTAACTATCAAGACCATTTACGTCTGGAACCTAAATTATTTACCGATACGTTATATATTACAAAAAATTTATTAGCAATATATGGTTAAAAGAAATTTTCTTTATTTTCTAGTATTTGTAAAAATAGATCTAATTCTCATAAAACCAGCCAATTCATTCGAATGTAATGTTTAATTAATTAAATAAAAAATATAGACGACAAGGGTAAATGAACTTGGAAATGACTGTAAATTATTCTAGTATGGATGATTAATAAAACAAAAATACAATTACAATTACTATCATACATACAAGTGTTAAAGTTGGAAGAAAAAATAATTACAAAAAAATCAACGATTCATACTAATCGATTTAAATTGTTATGGCCGAATACAAAGATTCTTTGTAATAATGTTATATCTTATTTAAAGGAAACGGTAAGTCTAGAACAAGCGAAACATACAAGAACATTGACATAGGTGAAATTAAACCACTTTCTACTAGAATTATAATTAAGAAACGTAACAAACAAGAGTCGGGTTCACCAATTTAAAACTATAGTACACCGCTGGTGTTTGTAACATGAAGAGTATGCACAGTTTGCACAGTTTGCAGTCTAAACATTTGAAAAAAACCATGTGGTCTACAATAATAGGGATCTGTATACGGATGACGCCAGGGGAAAATCAGATCATATTATCGAAGTCTGGTTTTCCCCTTGGTGCCACCCATTCTGTGGTAGTGATAGTACGTATTAAATTTTATTTCGGCAAAACACTGATCATATGCTTAATTGCCTGATGTCAAAATCACAAGATGTCTCATTTTGTTCTGACAATAAAAGCTAAGTTTATAAAAGTAATTATAAATTTGTATTTATTTTCAGATTTCTTTAGAATTGGCTAAAACTTTGTATTTATTTGGGTTTATTTTTTTCAATAATTTGCTTAAAAAATCAATACGTAACTCCCCAGTACCCGAGGTTTTAAGAAAAAAACTAACCAAGTTTATTAGAATAAAAACCTATTAATTAAGAGTCTAACAAGCCGATTAACAATCCTATATTTCGATAACCCGTGATAAAATAAAATATATATGTATCACACAATATATCTTACAAATCAATAACTTTCATTCGCCCTCCAGTTCTAGAGAACAAAACATTGGCTTGTTTATAGTACAGTATATATTATTTACAATTATATATACGCCACCACAGAATCTGCAAACTTAATGGTAATTGCTGAATTCCAAATATACTAAATATAGCGTGGGAAAAAAGTAATTGTACGTACGTACCACTTTTACAATATTTCATCATTATGCATTATTGTCAATCACTTTATCTAACTAGGTTAGTTAAAGTACATTACGAAAAGTTTTGTTCAATCACTTTATCAACTAAGTTAATTTAAACATTAGCCAATTTTTCTAAAGATTTTTGGCCTCAATTAGAATGATCTTAAAAAAGTATTATCGTTACCGAAAAAGCTTTTAATGAGTAACGATAATAAATTAAAGTTGGAACCGCAAATACCTTTTTCCCCCATTGTGCATATATTAAAGTTCAATGAATTTTCTATAATCAGACGTTACAGCGTGGGAACAATGTTAGTTTCAAATAATTATTTCTTTCTGTTTAATTCTATATAATTGGATAAAGATAAATAATTATAATTATATTGTACACTGCTACTTATTGTTTATATAATTACGAGGACACTTAAATACACCTACAATCAGCCATTCTCTCATAACATTAGTATTAAGAAATGACTATTAAACTCATTGGACTCAAAAGATCAACTGCTACTCTTTCAGTTATCGTATGCCTCAATGAATTAGGTCTTCCTTACCAACTCGAAGTTCCAACTAATTTTTCTGTTGATATAAAATCAGAGGACTTTCTTGCTAATAAACATCCTTTGTAAATATAAGTAAACTGACACATGAGCTCATTATATGACCAACGTTGACAATTTTGTAATTTTAACGAAGCGGGATTATAATGAGCTAACGTGTATTACTTTTCTAGTATCTATTATTTTGTCCTAAATATTATATTTATTAACTTATTATAATATTAATTATAGCGGAAAAGTTCCTGTTCTTATTGATGGAGATTTTACAATTAATGAATCTCGTGCAATTTGTCGCTACCTAACATCTAAATATCAAGGCAAACATACTAATAAAATCTTGATCCCTAACGATGTTCATCAGGCCGGATTAGTCGAACAGTCTATTTCTTATGAATCTTTTTACTATGATCCACCCGTCTCAAAAATTGTATATCAAGAAGTAATCTTTAAATTTCATGGTAAAGAGTCGAACCCTGAAATTGTTAAGCAAGCTTGTGAAGATCTTTCTAAGGTTTTAGACGTTTATGAGAAAATTCTAGAAGGGAAAGAATATTTAAGTGGTGAATATTCTTTGGCTGATCTTTTTCACTATCCTTTTACTTATTACGCCTACACTTATGCCAAACGTTCGGATTTATGGGATTCAAGGCCTAATGTTAAAAAATGGTGGGAGAGATTATGTAATAGGGACGCCTGGAAAAAATCTTTAGAAGATATTAAAAGTTAATTTATTATCTTCGAAAATTAGTTTATATATTATTCATTTGTATTTAGAATTTTCGCTCTTTTGCTTTATAAATTCATTTGGTAAACTGTAAAAGAAATTAGTCTATAAAAGATTTCTTTTGGTTATATTAATTAGTTTTATACATGTAAAATTCTTTTCTCTAATCGCACACGTTAGTGTGGCAACGCAATGATAGTAACTTATGATACATACATGTTACTTGCGATAATATATATCAAAATATTTGCTCTAATTTTTTGCACCATAGATAAACATTTTATATCCAAAAAATATGCCGCGTTCATAAATAATTTTATAACTGCTTGATGCTAAGAGATCTCTGATAAAGATCCTCCATTATTGATCATTTAGCGAAACTACGAATGTCTATATTATTTTCAGATATCTCTATGAAAGGATCATATTAAGTGGTTATATTGGGATGCGCGTTAATTTGGGACACCATGGACGTTAATTCGAGACAATATATGCTAATTTTGATGAACCTGGTTTTTAAAATAACCCACGAGAGTTATTTCACGCTTATGGTAAAAAAAACAAAAGTTCAATAAAGTTTCCAGCATAATTCGAGAATGACAAATAACATAATTAGAGTTACGAGAATATTTATTTTCAGATTCCAAATTAGCAATCGACACTATATATTTATTCTTTTGTTAGTATTCCACAGATACCAAGATATTAAGAATCATTCCGTTAGATATGTTTAATAGACGCAACTTCTCTTTCACTTCATTTTCATTTTATAAGGTCAATTGTTTCCGCATACAGTATGTTGTTCCAATACCTTTGATATGTTTTAATAGATTTACATTGATAGCAGAATTAAATTGCTAATAATAAAAATACTATTGTTTCTTAATGTTATTTTGTTGGCTAAAAATATATACATAATTAATAAATGAATACATATAATTGGCATAGCCAAGATTATATTAAAAACTCTCTTGTCATAATTGCATACGAGTTAAGAATATTCCAAAGAGATTATGAAAAGAAGACTTGTTGAAATATAATTATAGATAGCATCCTTTTTTGTCTTGGTATATTCTTTATTAATAAGATTCTGAGTCATTTCTTTATTAAGAAAATATTCATATTGTCCACAACGAATGAGCCATGAGTAACTAAGGGTCGAATGTCTGATGAATCAAAAGGGACCCCATCTGCATTCTTAATGATCATGTTACCTTTGTACAAATGTAATTTCTAACCTTGATTGTCTTAACGTTAAATATAGCTGGAAACCTAGTCAAAGAAGTTTTCATTTGCACTGAGTTCGCGAGTTGAAATTACAAATTCCGAACACTATCGCTGAATCTTGCATCTCTATAAAAGTCGGGTAGTTTGATGAATAATCATTGGTCTTAGACAAATGAAGAAGTTTTAAACAAGCAATGGCCCGTAGCAGAAGTGCATTTTGCCACCAACTCTGTTAAATTTAGCTGATCAAAAAGAGAATTAATGCAATTGGTGTGTAGGCAAAACTATATACTGATATGAAGAATAACGCTTGATAAAAGGATGGCAAAGTTTAAAAATGTTTCTATTGCTAAATCTAGGACACATTACGCCGAAAAGTTAATGCTACCTCCGCGAGATATTGTTTTTCCTTTTGCTTATTATCACCTTCACAGAATGGAGGCCCAACTAGCCTCTGAAACCCATCAAGCGAAATATAGTGAGCAACGGACGAGACAGTCAATTTTCGGAAATCCATAGCAATAATATTAATGATCATTAAAACATTTAACGTTTGCTTTAGAGATTTCTCTCCATATTCTTGAATTATTAGCTATATAAAGTCATCAAGAATTCGTAATCTTATTGTGGCATCTGCGCTTAAGATCTCCTCTATGGTTCGAGGACGCAAGCTGTCATTGTAAGTTAACAAAATTTGAACGGAATTATCTGTAATAATTAGCTAATTGGTATTTCATTTGAGATGTCAGATTCTACAATGCTCGTAAGCATTTACGAATCATCGAAATTGTCTTTATAAGATTGTGGGTCTTGCCAGTACCGGGAACACCAGCTAAATATCATCCATCTTTAGTCGGTCACAACTATAATAAAAAAAACCCGAGGCAATTAATTGCTCACCTGAGATAAAAATTGATCGTTGATTATGATCACTGCCAATGCAAGCGGCTTTATAAACTGATCGATAAAACTTTCCATAAGCCAATTTGCAGTAATCGGTCTTTCTATTGTAATAAACTTAAGGAGGTCTTTTTTTCTTTTCTTTTATATGAATGCAAATATACTTATCAACCAACGGAAATTATGAAATTTTTTCTTTGTTATTCTAAAATAAGGAAATAAGTTAGCGGAAGAGAATGAAGGGTGATTACAGTATATGCAATACTAAATATAATGATAAATATAACATTCAACAAGATTAATATTTATTTCAAGTTTTTTTTTCATGAGGTAATATATTGAGAGCGTGGTTGAAAATAGAAGTAGTAAATTCCGGATTTTCTGGATTTTGAGTTAACGCCAAAGTATATACAAGCCTCTCTCGTTTTAGTGAAATGGCCCATTCCCATTAATAAAAATTTCATATGTCGAAAGTTTTATTAGTAGATTCACTATATCGATGTTTTAATTAGTTTTCAAAAGTTCACGAGAGTAACTTGTATATATAAACCAGGTTTTTTTGTCTAGAAACTGGTAAATTAAATCTTATTTTCAATACTGACTGGAGAAACGTATTTGGAGGTTGTACAATTATATGTATGATTTTTACAGAAAGTGGTTACTGTTCACGGAATTCTTCTGGAATTTCATCTGCTGGGTATAGTTTTATACCATTAAGGTCTTGTTCAATATCAATTTTATGGAATGCGTTGTCGAGTATTTTCATTTTATTTTCCAGGAATTTTGCCTAAAATGTGGTAGCATACTATTATATCGGTATGCATGCCTGTAAAACAAAATTTGATAGTTAAAAAAAAAAATTTAAGTCGTTAATTCTTTTCATGAAAATCTAATGACGATTTGCAAAACTCGTTTTACTTTCTATAATACATTTATAACATATAAAAAAATGTTTTTGCTGCGCAACCAGATCGATCAAATTTTCTTTGGAATAGTATTGATACGTATTCAAATTTGCTAACGCTAATAAATTACGTACAACTCACTCGTTAATGTTAAGTGCTAATTTTCTATAAAATAGGCTACTCCGACCCTAAATTTTGGCTAATGAATTTGACGTGGCTAACCTAACGCTAAGGCAATAATGCTGGCAGAACTTTGTAAAACCGATACTTTACATGAGTGCTGCCAAGAGAAAATACATAAATCTTATTAGACAAGATTTGCGGGTTTTCTCTTGGCGGTACTCATATAATTTGATGAAAATTACACGAAATCTGATTTACGTAAAAATACATAAAGTTTTGAGTTAACCGGTGTTACTATAGTCATGTGAAAAATTTTCTGCGCCTTCGTCATATGATGATCATCCGTCGTAAACCGATAACCGTGTTACTTTAATTTCTTTTTCTCTTTTCTTCTAATTTTGGTAGTATTATCATCGATTATCCATTTCCTATTTTGTACTCTTGATATACATAGCGTATCTTCATTACTATATTTAGCTACCCATAGAT
>CAJVPZ010000035.1:0-29575 GCA_910592135.1 Racocetra fulgida | reverse complement strand
AGCTAAATGAAGTCAAAAATAGTTAAAAATGAACAATTTATGTCATAGCTTACGCCTCACGCGAATATTATTATACCGCTCCACTGTCAAAATTTATTACCTCATTTTCATACAATAAGCTTTATCCTTTTCTTATTAACATAATATTTATATAAAAAGAATCGATTGGTTAAAAAGAATTTTCTTCTACGTAATAAATTGAGAATGCAATAAGAATAAATACATACCATTAGAAATGCACCGTATGCTATAAATATAGTAACTATTATTATTTACACTGCATAATGATACATTACACAATTAACAAACCCGTACAATTAATTATAATCCAAGAATTAAACCAGAATCATCCTGTATAATTCAACTCAATTAAAATTCAAGTTGCTTGCATACAGTAAAATCACAAGTATTGTGATGATCCAATTGTTATAAGCTACCTATAAATATTCCAAACTTTCTTCACACGTTCTTAACTATACTGTCCTTATCAAATATGTAGAAACTAATTTTCTTAATTTATATTCACGCTCGTAACTAAAGCAGTAATAATAATAAAAATTACCCTTTAACGATTACAATATCAACTTACAACAGCGTTCTTTAATTATTACAATGTTGACCTATACTATTTACCATTACAATACAAATAACTTCAATGCAGGATATGATGATCTGATTAATGACTATCCCAATCAATTCTCTAATCCTGAAAATATTTTTCAAGATACAACATTTTGGAGACCAAATCCAGAATTAATAACACTCAAAAATAATCTACATAATGTAACATTTTATGACTTTCCTGGCATCGCATGCGCCTATTGTTCTGTTTTAATGTTTACCTCAGAAATTTCCTGAGAACCATTTAATGAAAATTTTGAATACCCGTTAGCCCGTAAATTTTCAAATGAAAAACTACATTTTCACCCTAATTCAAGTATACAAAAAATAGCAATATGTAATTCATGTAAACGCAAACAGAACAAACCTTCACCTCTGATCTATTACCAATTCCTAATGAAATTGCAGTTGTTCCAATGTACAATCGTCAATTTCTATCACCTATACACTTATGATGCTCATTAAGAAGACATGCTGGAAGCAATTCATATATAAACTACAGACACCTTACAGATTCTTTTGGTTATTCACGCAATATCCGTGCATTAGCCTTATATTCTGGAGAGCTTGGCGCATTTTTTTACGATTCAGACTCCTCACTGAACTGGTATCATCCAACATTGTACGATGCGATTAATTGGTTAAAGAGAAATAATCCATATTTACAACATTTTAAACCAAGCTGGTCAATTGCAAACAATACCATGAATACAGTCTTTTCACTAGCACAACAACAATATACTAATTCTGTTTGTACAGAAAATTCTCAAAACGCACGAAGCATCTTAATTCCAAACTATGATTTTGACACTGAAACACACGATGAAGACTTTAATTATCAACAGCTTATGGCCAGCTTTATGTTACCACTAAATTCAAATATGTATATTCCAATCTCAACTAGAAGTAACCATCTTGAACCACTGTTATTTCTAGATCTATTTCCTTATGGAACTGGATTTTTTGACAAAAACAACACAAATATAACGTATAGTAAATATATCAAACGTAACCTATTATGTCCTAATCCAAGGTTCATTTGCACTGGATCTGGCCAGGCTGGTCATATATGCGCTTAGAAAAATTACATATTTACCAGAATGCACAAAAACTTACACGCAAACAAAACATTGACCTCACATTTAGATTACCAACTGCGGGTGAATTACTAAATCATAGTGTATACAATTTACAATTTATAATAAATGAATCAATAACTACTACCCTACCAAGTTTTTTACGCACAGGTAATACCGAAAAAGACTTAATGAATACTATGTCAACCAATTTAGGCCTTTCTCAACTATTCTATACAATGACGATGGCTGAAAGTGATTGGCACCACTTACATATAATCCTGTTAAAAACTGATAATAAAGATACAATACCGTCAAATCGCCCTCTACTTTCTGTATTACACTATAGTCACCATCTAAACTCTACATGAAATAACCTCTGAAAAAAAAATGCAGCTTTATGTAAATGGGTAAAATGGATACATCATTTACAAAATTTTTTAAACCAAAATTTAATTTCCTTCATTTTGAGTGTGATGAATTTCAGAACCGTGGTGCAATCCATACACATGGAGTCACATGGGTAGAATCTGAAATTTCTGAAATAATAAGTAAAAATGTAATTCGTACAGACATACCTGATCCAATATATGAACCAGAACTATATTATTTAGTTCTTAAATACCAAATACACTCTTGCTCTATACATCTATGTGGAGAACCTGAACCGATTGGTGAACATTGCCATAAAGGATTTCCAGCACCACTCTCTGAAACTACCTACCAAGATAAAAATTTTCTTCGCTACATATACCGTCGCACTAAAGAAGAAGACAGATGGATTGTTCCATACCACCCCGAAACATTAATAATCTGGCAAGCTCATATAAATTTTCAGTATGTTACGTCAAAACACTATGCTAAATATATGACAAAATATGTCACCAAAAGTGAACCGCCTGACATCTTTCAAGTCAATGAACAAGATTCCTATCAAAAACATATCATCACAAGACGTCTTAGTTCTATGGAACAAATGACACTTCTTTTAGAAAAACATATATGCTGTAGTAGTATTAACGTTCTTTATTTGACTACTAATCTACCTGAAACAAGATCTCATGCAATTTTACCTATTTCTATGATTAAAGATAATGAAAATAATCTTTATTGGACTGATATGATCCAAAAATACTTTGCTCGACCAACTAACACTGAATTTAATCAACTAACCTACCCAAATTATTGGAAACATTATAATGTTATACAAACAAAAAAAAATATTCAACCAAACAGGTCAAATATATTTATAGACCAAAACCATCATACAGTTATAAAACGTAGCCACCCAATTTTAATTCGAACTACTTACCTAACAATAGAATATGGAGAAGAATTTTTTTATAACAACTACTTTTAAACCATCCATTCTACTCAGAAAATGAAATAAAAGGAAATTACCCAACTTACTGTGAACATTTCATTGTACGCTTTGCTGATCAATATCAACTAATCCAACAAATTGAAAATCATCAACACTTGACTCACTCTTTACAAATATAAATACATACAAAGAAATGATTGCAAGTTTGATTCACTTGATTCCACAAAATGATGCAGCAAATTTATGCAATATTCAACTTCTAAACCTACAAAAGTTTCCTATTGATATTCCCAAAACTGCTTCCCTTACTTTGCCTCATGACCAATATACAGTTCTAAACAAGCTAAATTCAACACTAGGTCCACAAAATATACGCAAATGGCCTTATTTCTTTATTTCTAGACCAGCAGGATCAGGAAAATCCTATATTATAAACTTACTTATTAACAAACTCTATAAAAAAGACATCAAATACCTATTATTCGCGTAGCCGCAAATAATATCAGTGGCAGAACAATCCATTCTGCCCTTAATATCACAAATTCTGATACATTGCAAACATCAATCTTTCGATCTGACGAAAAACTAAAAGAATTACAACAAATTCAAACAATAATCATAGATGAAATATCAATGGTTTCTGGCACATTATTTACTTTTATATCAGATATCTTCGCCCGTATACATAAAAACACTTTAGCATTCGGTGGCATTAATGTTATAGTTTCAGGTGACTTGACACAACTACCACCAATTAATGGAGCGCCTGTATTTCAATCACCTATATAGAAACTTTTTCACCCGTTATTTTTAACTACACCGCATCGACAAAACCAAGACCTTCAATTTTTCAACATCCTTTAAGAAATTCGCATTGGAAAAATCTCAAACAACTCATGGAAAATTTTACAAGAAAAACTCTCAATAACTCACACTAACTATAACATTAATACAACAAATATAGTTGGCCATCGTCAACTTGCTGATAATATTAATGAAATCATTTGTAATTTTCTCTCAACTACAGATATTGAAATAGATTCACTAGCAATCGATATAATTAATGAAACCCAGTTACCTATTAACCAAACTGAAAATCTATTCAAACACAAAACAAATCTACCAGCACGTCTCCATATTAAAATAGGTTCAAGAGTAATGTTTTTAAATAACACTATATTTTTGGCCGGAATTTGCAACGGAACAATTGGCATCATACGAGAAATCCAAAATGATAATATTACCGTCGTATTCCTAGTACCTAATGGTATAGTTGATACAGTAATAAGCAAAACAACGTCCTACTTTAATCTAAATGGCGCACATGCATCTAGAATACAGTACCCGCTTCAAAATGCCTTTGCGCTTACAATTCACAAATCACAAGACTTATCTTTACCTCATGCAACAATCTGGTTAGATGAACAAATATTTTCTTATGGCCAAGCATATGTAGCAATAAGCCGCACAAAATCATTATCAACATTAAATATCTGTGCACTTGACAGATCTGTAATTTGTGCGGACCCCTTAGTACTAGAAGAATATGATCGATTATGGAATAAATCACAACAACTGAACTTTTAAACTCATATTACAGAACTAAATAATCTCAAAACTTTAAAATTTTGTTTTACAGCAACTTCAATTATCAAATTAAACTACATATAAAGCACATAATTACTAAACTAGACTCCAGACAATAAAAATTATATAACTGTCAAAACTGATATTGACTTAAAACTTACCCTCTAACCCTACTCTAATCAATATCTACAAATACAATAGCAAATTCCTATAACCAAATAACTTGATATACAAGTATGTTTGATATGACCTATATCAGAAATCTAAAATAGCATTAAAACTTACAATCACAAATATATAAAATAGAAAATAATTATTAAATAAATAATTTTACTATCTTAGTTCTAACCAAATGAACCATTATATTTTCAAATATAAGTCATCCAAACAATCATTTTATGTCAGCCAATCATATAAATATTATCCTACTGTACAACACTTTGTCTATTCATAAAATTAAATTTCCCTTTTAATTTAAATAAACATTGTTAACCGATGACTTAAGTCATAACTTTTTTATACTTAAGCATAGCCAATCACATATAATTTTCTGGTCATAATCATGTCAGTCATATTAAATGTTAAAAAAACTTTTTTTATCATGATTCCAATCATTTGTTAATATTGAAAATAAGTATATTCATTAATAAATATACATATATGTATACTGCATTTAAATCCAATCGTCATCTAAAATTAAAGATTTTAAATTCCCAATCCTGTCCCGTTCAGTCCTGGGATCTAAAAAGACAATCCTGGATTCGATCTTTAAATCACACAAAATATACAATACATTTTATAGGACTTAGATCCTATATCACATCCTTAATTGAATCCATCGAATAAATCTATCCAATCAAATTGATTTTGTATTGTTATAATAATTCAATTCAGAATCTAGGTTTTATAAAATATATTGTGTTTTCATTTGATTTAAGGATCGAATTCCTACTGATCCTTGAAGGATCAGATCAGACCAGTTAGAATTCGATCCCAAAGACCAAATAGCATCCCTATCTATAATCTGATATGCATAATGCACATATCCGTTCCTGGTTTAGCATGACTGCGTACGCAGCTACCCTATTCAAATAATTCTTTAATTATTTTGCAACCCATGTGAAGCATGAGTTAATTTGCTTGTTCTTATTATGCATATAATTTATAGAGCTGTTAACGACTTGAGTGACTTGGCTTGGCTCTTAAAAGCTATAGCTTCAGCTTGAACCATGGCTCTTAAAGCCACAGCTCAAATCACAGTTCAAACTATGACTTAAACCATAGTTTCAATAGCTATTACTAGGAATGTAACTCTCTAATATGTATATACATACGCACATATGTAATTAATAAGCTGCAGCTTAAACTAAACCACAGTTAAGCTGCGACTCTAAGCTATAGCTCAAGCTACAGCTTAGACTACAGCTCTAAGAAACAATTCAATTACATCTTAAGACGTAGCTCATCGGCTTGGAGTAGCTCAGCTCCATTATGCAGCTGAAGTCAGATTCAAATAAGCTGTTAATATCTCTAATAA
The DNA here is from genome assembly GCA_910592135.1 of Racocetra fulgida. Lineage (NCBI taxonomy): Eukaryota > Fungi > Glomeromycota > Glomeromycetes > Diversisporales > Gigasporaceae > Racocetra > Racocetra fulgida. The sequence goes on along the minus strand of CAJVPZ010000035.1, from coordinate 23,430 downwards.
TTTCTATAAATAAATTCCACTCTCTGTAACTCAACTGTATCTCTAGTTTAAATATTAAAAATAGAAATTTTCATAGAAATAGCAATTTACAATTTGTGGAAATAGCAATTTTTAAATTAAATTATACTATATTAATTTATTTAAAAGAGAATTGCTATTTATAACCTGAGAAGAAAATAATCTGGGTGCAATATCTCAAAAACGGGACTATTAAACGGGGTCATATATACTAAGCAACAATGTTTAAAACACCCCAATTATATCTAACTCCTATCTTGGTCTCAAATTGTACCCTAACTATAAAAACATGTGAGAAGATTTTCCCTTCAGATTATTTATAGTTATTTTCTATTTAAAAATAATATTTTTTGTTATTTAGATTAGTTTTAGACTTAAATTAATCTTGAAATTACTAATAATTTTAAATATTTTTGTATATGATTATACTATTCAAATATATAGATTTTGTTTTATTTTTATTAATAAAAAACTTAAAAATTAATTTTAATAGTAGTTTTAGCAAAATTTTATTTTGTTAAATTCAAACTTATAATTTTGTAAAAACACTAAATACTATATTATTAATTTATAAATTATAATTAAATTTAATTTTAAAAAAATTATTTTTAATAAAATTTAATTTACAATTTAAACTAGCTATAGTAGTATATATATTAACTTTATATTAAAATTATATATTAGTACTAGCTTTCAGACCCGGGCATTGCTCCAGAGTCTCAGTTTAACTTTTTTTAGTTATGAATTTTTTTTAAAATTGTTTTTAATTTAATAGTATTTAAACTTAATTAAATTATGTAATTTTATAAAAATACAATTTAGTTTTTATGTTTTTTAAATATTATTTTTTAAATTTTTTAGCTTTAGACTCATGCATTGCTTTGGGTGCTTAGTTTTAATATTGTTTAATTCTTAAATATTTGTTAATTTTGATTGTTTAATTTTTTAAAAATACAATATAGTTTTTAAGTTTTTTAATATTTGTTTATTAGTTTTATAGCTCTCAGGTCTGGGTATTGTTTTGAAAGCTTGATTTTAATTGTTTTAGTTTTGAAATTTTTTATTAGAAGAATAGTTTAATTTTTAAATTTTTTTTCTATATATCAAATAAGCAACTTTTTTTGTATATTAAATAAGTGATTCTTTTTCTATATATTAAATTAATAACTTTTTTTGTATATCAAATAGGTGATTTTTTTCTGTATATTAAATGAGTAATTCTTTTTTTTGTATATTAAATAAGCAATTTTTTTTTGTGTATTTAATGAATGATTCTTTTTTGTATATTAAATAAGTAACTTTTTTGTATATCAGATTAGTGACTTTTTTTCATATATCAAATGAATGATTTTTTTTTATATATTAAATAAGTAATTTTTTTTTTCTTGTATCAAATAACTGAATCTTTTTTTATATATTAAATAACTAACTTTTTTTGCATATAAATGACTTACTTTTTTTTATATATCAAATGATTGATTTTTTATGTATTAAATAACTGACTTTTTTTTCACATAATTAAATCTTTTTTTTGCATGTTAAATAACTAACTTTTTTTCATATATTTAATAACTAATTTTTTTTCGTATATTAAACTAGAACTTGCATATGCAGATGGCTTTGTCACCTATTTCAGCTAACTTATAATTAGATAATAACTTTATATGACTATTGCTACACTTTATTATTTTACAGACTAATATGTAATTATGTAGCAGTTTTACCACCAGCTAATTATTAGATATAACAAAATATGATATTAACAGGCACTGATAATTTAATAATAAATAATTTTACTTAGCTAGGTTTAAACTCTACAATTATTAATTGCTAACTTAAAATATTAATCAAGTTTCACAATAATGTAGATGTAATTTAAATATATATACTAGAACTTTATATGTGGCGGTTTGCTAGTCAGTTTTAGCTAACCAATAATTAGAAGATTAGGTATAGCAGTAAAACAATTAATATTTAAAATTCTCTTTCTTTAATAAAATAAAACACAAATACATAAAGCTAGTTTTGAAAATAACTAATGCAATAACTTTGGCCTTAATTTAAACACAGTTTTATATTTGTTATATTCTGCTTCACTTCATTCAGTGTTGTTTTAAATTTTAAAGATATTGATCACACTATATTGTAGATTCTGATTTTAATCAAAACTAGCAAACAACTCATTGTAACCTGTTGTAATGAGAAATATTCAATAGATTGTATATGAGATAGCATTAACAAATGCTATTTCAGGTTTGACTCAAAGAGAAACATAGATATTGAATAATCTAAATGAAGCTGATAGTTATGTAAATAAGTATCGTTAGTTATAGATGCTGGCAGTAAGATTCTGTTTTCAAAATAAATCTTTTTTGATTTTTTAAGTAGGCTTCATTGTATCTTATAGTTTTATTGTATTTTGGTTGTAGAGTAGTAATGATTTGAAACTGTTTGTCAAATTGTATCAAAAGTATTACTAATTGATATTATAGTAACATTATTATATCCTATCAAATTACCAAAATTAAACAAAGCAGACAGATATTAAAATAAAAAAATTCTGAAAGTTAAAATCTCTAACTTAAATTGCTGGTTATGTGATATCAGATTGCTATTTTTTTTATTACTAAAATTGTTAGCTCATTTACTGTTGAATTACAAATCTACTTGCTGTTAAAATCATAAACATACTCTTTGTTTAAGTCATGAACTATTCATTGTTGAAATTGCAATTTATTGCTAAATTTACAAACATATTTCTATTTACTGTTAAAATAATAAACCTATCTATTATTGCAAACTAGTTCTGTTCATTTCACTAAAACTTATTTCATAGATACTGATACTCAATTTACTAACAAACTTAATTTACTAACCTTACAGTAAACATAATTCTGGTATAATTACTTTATTGGTAAATTGATTGTTGGTAAATTTATTGTTAGTGAATTGAGCCATTGTTACAGAACCAGGTCTCTATTGTGTAACAATTATATTTTTAATATGCAATTAGATAGTAATATATAGTAATTAGTAAAGGTGCAGAAATATACAATTAGTAAACAATCTTTTATACAAAGAGAGGTAACAGTATAGTAATTAGTGCATGTACATAAGAAATGTAGTTATTAAATAGTCATTAGTGTAGTAATTATTGAAACAATAGTCATAAGAGAAGGAGGTATAAAAGGGAAAAGAGAGAAAGATAGTTCTTTTAGTTCTTTTTAGTCTTTTAGTATTTTAGTCATTAGTTAGTTCTTCGTTTTAGTGGATTAGTAGTAAGTACTTTGGAAGTACCTTTTGAACTTTGTGAAGGCTTATCTGTAGTTGGATATTTTTAGTACTTCGTATAAATATAATAAATACTTTGTTCTTTCCCTTTAATGGTTATGGTTCTCTGCTGAATTGGCTACATTGTTCTAAAGTTTCTTCCCTGACTGTAATATTTATAGTGCTAGTTGTGTGGATGAATAAAACTAAAATTGTAGATGATACAAAAGAAAGGCAGTGTTAAATAAGTAAATTATGTAAAAAAAATTGAAAGCAAAATTGTGTAGATTGAACCAAAGAAAAGTCTAGTGTTAAATTAGTAAAGTTGAGTAGAGTGAACAGAAAATAAAGATCATTAGGTGTTAGAAATTTTAATAATAATTGTTGGAGTGAACAAGAAAAAAACAGCAAATAAAGATCATTGCATGTGAAAATTATAATAATAATTGAAAAAAACAAGAGCTGAGTTCAGATTGTGTGTAACAAACAAGGAGTGAACAAAAATGAAGATCTTTGTGTGAAGAAGTTAAAAGAACAAAAACCAGGCAATAAAAAACAACGAACAAATGAATCAACAAGTGTATAATAGCAATAATCTGAAATAGATAGTTAGTAGATAAAGACGATGAATACACAAATGTTAATATATACCATGAACAAATGAATTAAACAAATATATCAAGCATTAGTAAACAATAAAGCAATAATACATTAAGAAAATACAATACAATATAAAATATAGAATGATTGGAACAATTCTTTATATCAAATAAATGATGTTACAATGAAAGGTTACAAAAATTCTTTTTGAAAAAACTTTAATCAATCTAGTAACTTGAACTATCAGCTTTAATAGTTACTCTAGACCATGGTAAATATGTTGGCCAAATCCAAAGATCTTCAAGAACTGCTTGGTGATATAGAGTTGGTATAAATTCTAACATTTAATAGAAGAAATCAAGACTCTGTAAAATAGTTAGAATCAATTACACAAGCCTTTGAAGCAAAAAATATTCAAGGAATAAGACAGCTTGTAGTTGTAGATGCTTACCTGTTTGGTCCTGCTGTGATATAGTAGAAAATTTAAAAGAACGGGATACAGCATTGGGATGATAAGATGACACAAAATCAAAGTTTTGTATATCAGTTTTGGCCTACCTTTTATACACCAGCCCTAATAAATTAATGGAATGTGAAATTGTTAACCAGATAACAACAAATTGGTGAGAAGGTAAAACAGTATGCTATTGATATGATAGCCTTGTTTTAATGTGTAGAAATTGTAGAGAGCCTGTATTCAGAAATGAAAAAGATTTAAATATTTGTAAAAGGACTTCGTCTTGAATTAGCATTGGCAATTAGACGCTTTAGGTTTAATTTGCTAGTGAACAAGCTATAAGATGTGAAAAAATATTTGTACAGGAACCTGGCTTGGCTCATTAAACCATATTAGATACTGCGACTCCTTTACAAATGCTATGGATGACTTATCCTGTAAATTTTTTAGTAAAAACCTCTGCCTCACAAATGTCTAATAGAATATATTCAAGTTATAAAGAAATAGTTTCTGTAAAGCAAATAGAAAAAACAGAAAGGTTATTAAAAGAATCTAACTGGGCAATCTCCAAAAACAAGCTTTAGTTAACCTTGGAAATAACAATTCAGTTGGAATAGTAATTGAAGTAGATAGGCATAAGGCATTCAGTTATTATCAAAGGGCAACAAAACCAGGTAATATCAATAATGCTATTAAAAATAATATGAATGTTACACTCCAGACAAACTATAACAAATATAGTAATAAAATTGGCATTGAAAAGTATGAATATAAAATTCTTATCAGTTATCAAAAAGCTACAAGGATGGATTATCCCATTGGAATGAATAATCTTGGTTATAGTTACTAAAATGAGATAAAAGTTAAAATAGAGTCTAGTACAAAAGATCACAAACCACGAAAAGGATTGTTAAGCCAAACCTATTTGCCTTGTGAGTTTTGCCCTATAAAAATGAAGAAAAGAAAGGCATTTGAATATTGCAATGATATCAGAAAAATGGTTGATGTGATAGAAATTATATAAATGATCATTGCACTTGAAATATAAAGAAAGTTAGGCATAATGCATATGACAATCATCAAGAATTTGGCAAAAATTGGTACAAGTTATTTGGACGATATTGGCAATTCAAGAAAATCAGCAATTCAAAAAGACAATATTGAATGAAGTTTTGTCATAAGAATATAATTGAGGTTAAAAATGATGATATAAATTGGTTAAAAACAAAAATTGGTCAAATGTTCAGTTTTTGAGAATTGCATACAAAATACAATCGATAAAAAAAGCTTGAAGAAAAGGTTGGTAGGATAAATGATATTGAATATTATGACAATAGAATTGGAGTGATGAAAGATGATTGTAAAGTATTTGGAGAAAATGTGAAATGCGTTAAAAGTAAAAATTTGTTAAAAATAAATAAGTTCGAAGAGGGTGACATCAAATTGGAAGAAGAGTTAGCAAGTATAGCGCAACAAATTGAAGAAAATATGAGTAAAAGTGTCAAGTGCAATAATCAAGATAATATGGTTTGTATAGATATAAAGGCCAAAAATCTAATCATAGTTGAAAAAATTAAAGAGATAGATAAAAAAGTTAGTATGAATAACAATAAAGCAATAAAGAAAAAAGACTTACCACAATTGAGTGACAAGCTGGCTCTAAAACTCAAATACATGAATAAAATACCCAATATTAAAACTGTAGAAGATGGATATATGTCATTTAACACAAAGGAGTATGAAGGATTACATGCCAAAGTAAATAGATCAGTAAAATTAAGATTGAATAATGCCAAGAAATATAAATTGTATATGAATTACTTCGGCAATGGCAACTTGAATGAACAATGCAGTGTTGAATAATATTATGAAGATAACAAAATGTGAGTCAAGATAGAAGAGAAATGTGTAAATGGAATTTAAAAGTCAATGAAAACAACAAGCATATTAATAAAGATAGATCTCGATTAGTTAGGCTCACAAAAAGGAACCACATTAGAGGAGGATTAAAATGTATTTACTTTGCTTAGGCTGTAGAAAAATTTTTTCATTTTGTAAGTAAGTTTCGACCTTCTAAAAAGATTGACCAATGTGCTTTAACTTTCTTGAACTTGATTTAATTTAGATTCGACCCCGGATGAGAAATTTGAAGTAGGACACTAACAAAACAAATAAATGAATGAATAAGTAAATAAAATGAAAAAAAAACTTTTATCAAACATTTTGGACCCAAATTCTTTAAACTGCATTGATGTTGAATGCTAAATTTTTCATCACATAACTTACCAGATATCAAAAAAAAATGTGACAAAAAAAAAACCTTTGCTTTGTTTTGTTAGTATGCAGATTTGCAGAAGCTCATTCTTCAAACAGAGAAATGCATTACGAGACCAGGTCTCTATTGTATAACAATTATATTTTTAATATACAATTAGATAGTAATATATAGTAATTAGTAAAGATACAAGAAATATGCAATTAGTAAACAATCTGTTATGCAAAGAGATATGACAGTATAGTTGGACTCTGAGCAATCTATGTAGGGTAAGAGTTTTAAAAAATTACTAAAAATAGAAAGATCTGCACAAAAATAGTCAAAAATAAGCATATGTCTTACTTAAAATAGAAAAGATCTGTAAAAAAATAGTCAAAAATAAGCAAATTATATTCTTACCCCTACATAGATTGCTCGGGGTCCTAGTATAGTAATTAGTGCATGTGTATAAGGAATGTAGTCATTAAATAGTCATTAGTGTAGTAATTATTAGAACAATAGTCATAAGAGAAGGAGGTATAAAAGGGAAAAGAGAGAAAGATAGTTCTTTTAGTTCTTTTTAGTCTTTTAGTATTTTTGGTTATTAGTTAGTTCTTTGTTTTAGTGGATTAGTAGTAAGTACTCTGAGAGTACCTCTTGGACTTTGTAAAGGCTTATCTGTCAGTTGGATATTTTTAGTGCTTCATATAAATATAATAAATACTTTGTTCTTTCTCTTTAATGCTTACAGTCCTTTGCTAAATTGGCTTCATTATTCTAAAGTCTCTTTCTTAACTGTAACACCATTGGTGAATTAAGTATTGGTAAATTAAGTATTAGTAAATTAAATGTTGGTGAATTAAATGTTGGTAAAATAAACATTTCAGTAAATTGATTATCAGTGAAATGCTATATCTATAAAATACATATTAGTAAAATGAGGTGAACCCCAAAAAAAGTGAATAGAAAGAACTCAGTCCTATATAGGTAACAAAAAGTAAATAGATTGATAGAATTAGTGATCAATTTGTACCATTGTTTACTGTCAAAAAAAGTCATATATAACAGTCAACTGATTTATTATACTTATTTGTATCTAAATTTTATATATATATTATTATAACAAAAATATATAGAATTACTTATAAACTTTGAAGCTGTAATATTTCTTCTCTTACATATTAACTTTAAATTAAATTTTACAAATAAATATATCATAAAAAGAGAATAAAATGCTTCCAAAGCTGAATTAAAATTTTGTAATTTTTGTACAATTTAAAAATATAACTCTGCCAAAAGAAAAAATTTATTAGTTTTAAAGCTAGAATTATATATAAAATTATACTCTAAACAACTCCAGCTAGAGAGTCAAAAAAGGTTATCTTAGTACAAAAAAGTTTTCTATGTACTAATGTTAAAATTTTTAGTTTTTCTATATAATACTTTTTTTTTTGCTTTGATAACCTATTCTGACATCTTAAGCAAATTTATTTAGTACACAATTTGATGTACTTTATATCTCACTAATTTTGTTTTTTGAATATTTTACTAAGTGAAAGATTGGATCAAAGGTTACATAAAATTTTTTTTTAAAAAAAATTTTAAAAAAAATTTTCATATACCTTTGATCTAATCTTTTACTTAGTAAAATGTTTAAAATCGGTAAGATATAAAGTACATAGAATTGTGTGCTTAACAAATTTGCTAAGAGGTCAGAATAGGTTATCTAAACAGAAAAAAAAGTTTTACATAGAAAAACTAAAAATTTTAACATTAGTACATAGAAAACTTTTTTTGTACTAAGATAACCTTTTTTGATTCATTGTTCAAAGTATAATTTTACATATAATTTTGCTTTAAAACTAATAAATTTTTTTTGGCAGAGTTACATTTTTAAATTGTACAAAAATTGCAAAATTTTAATTCAGCTTCAGAAGCATTTTATTCTCTTTTTTATGATATATTTATTCATAAAATTTAATTTAAAGTTAATATATAAAAGAAGAAATATCATAGCTCAAAGTTTATAAGTAATTCTATATATTTTTGCTATAATTTTATATATAAAAAATTTAGATGTGACAAATCAGTTGACTGATAAATAACTTACAAACTTATATAGATGGCAAAAAGTAAGTGAATTGGTTAGAATTAATATTTGATAGACCCATTGATGCAGCCACTATTTCATTAACTGATACAACTATTGTATTTAATAAAGGGAATAATGTAAGTAGGCAAGTGGTAAAGCCTTTTTACCTGGAGGCTTGGTATAATAATGGTTAGACTCAATATACAGAGCAGACTAAAAGTTCTCTGAAAACCGTGAGAGCTGGGTATACGGCGAGCGACTCTGTAGAAAAAACACTATTGAAGTCATCTCCAACATCTTTAAAATCATGTGACTTTAATACTTGTTACAATAAATTTCTCTCTTATTATGACCTACCATATTTATCTTACAATCAGACACTCAAATTCTTTTTAGATCACTTAAAAAACCACAAATTTAATATTAATATCACTCTTTCAATTAACAAATCTCTTGATGAAGTACATACATACCTACCAAATAAACAATCCTTACTACCAAATCACGCTATAATCAAACAATTTCTTATAAGTAAATACTTAAACTTACTGATAAAAACAACACAGACATCATTACAAAGCATATTTAACCCAATAGATATTTCAGAAGCCTTATTACAACCATCTTTTGAACAAACTCCCTTTATACATACAATTGAATCTACTATACTTCTTATTAAAATTGGAACAATTAATATTAATGGACTTCAACAATTCAACAAAAAACTCTCTTTAATTGATTTTCTTCAAAATAATAACTTCGAAATCTTTGGACTATCAGAGACACATATATCTGTAAAAGATGAAAAATTCTTTAACAAGCAAATCAATAACTATGTAAGCCTCTGAAGCTCTTACTCCAACATTAGTCAAGCTGGAGTTAGGATTTTTGTTCATAAAAATATTTCTAATTATATTGCTTGCTCACATAACTATCAAGGCCATGTTATTGGCTTAGACCTTTATTTTAAAAATACACCTATTTGACTAATTCAAGTTTATAATCCTACTTATAAGAAAAAAGAACTTCATAAAGAAGTACTTGATTATATTATCCCTCTTACCTAAAATACCAAATACAAAATTATTATTATGAAAGATTTTAACAGTGTTCCAAATCCAAGAATTGACTGTTTACCTCAAAAAAAATCCTCTATTCCAGAAAGCCAACTTATTAAATACTTAATAAGCTTTCAATTCAAAGATATTTATCAGTTTTTTTTTCCTAATACATATAACTACACTTTTTATCGCTCTTCTATTCAAAGTTGAATTGACCAAATTTGGACAAATCTATCTATTACAAATGTAGATTATACAGATATTCTCTCAGACCATAATACTGATTCTGATCACCATGTATTAACTCTTGAAATATCAGTTATTTCAAACAAACCCCAACCTATTAAACAATATAAACGTAAAGTTTTTCTTTGAAAAAATTGCTCTAAAAAAAATCTCGAAAACTATGCAAATCAAACTACCAACTATCTTCAACACTTAACTTCTCAAATCTCTATTATCACAAACCAAAACCAAATAAACAAACTATAGAACAAAATACATAAATCCTTAATCAAAGCATCCATTAAACATATCCCTTTTAAAAAGATTAAAACTATCAGAGAACTCTAAGATAAATCTTCTTACAAACACTCACCACTATTCTATCATTATAAAGAAATTCAATTTATTAAAAATCATATAAATATCTATAATATTAACTCCCTTCTTCTCAACTATATCTCTAAATATCCTGACAACTCCCTACAATCAATATCACTCTCTCTTATACAAATCAAAAATGAATTTTAACTTATTAAAACTGCTCTCAATCAACAATATCAACAATATCAACAATCTATATATAATGAAATCAAACAAAAAATAGAAGAATGAAATAAATCTTTTTGTGAATTACCTAAAATATTTTACAAAAAAATACTAGAAAAATATAATAATATAAATATTGATAAACTATTACTCAACAATACTATGCTTACTGAACATGATGAAATCCTTAATGCAGTTCATTATCACTTTACTAATTATTTCAAAGCCAAACCTCTTGAACCCATTCTACCATCAAGTGAATTTTATTTCTTTTATTAATCTCATTCTGAACTTGAAATTTATTATAATAGACTCACTCAAGAAATATCTCAACAAGAATAGCAACAAACTATTGCCAATTTACCTAACCAAAAAGCTGCTGGTCCTACTGAAACTTGCTATGAACATATCAAATACGCCCGTTCAAAGGCACAAAAAATTTTTTGTTTATTTATTAGCAAATGTCTTCAACTACAAAGAGTTCCTACAGATTGGAAAACTTCAATATTTTTCTAATTCCAAAAAAATCAAATTGGGACTTTACCTTAAGTCAAGTCCATTCTATTTCAATTATTGAACCTTTCAAAAAAATTCTAACCAAGATATTCACAACTTGGCTTGATAATATAATATCTACTAATAACCTTTTATCCAACTTAAATTTTGCTGCTTTAAAAAACTCATCTACACATATATCTATACAAATTCTTCATAATACAATCGAACATTACAAATTTAATAATAAGGAAGCTTGGATTCTCTTTCAAGATATGTCCAAAGCCTTTGATAGAATTAATATATTAAGGCTTCAAGATACATGTAGAAGAATAGAAATCCCAAAATGTGGAATCAATCTTATTACCAAACTTCACTTATCAAGACTTGCTAGAATTATTATTGGTTATGGTCTTACACACCCTGTTTAAATCAACACTGATATTGAACAAGATAAAACCTATTCACCCTTGTTATAGAAAATCTACTATGACCCTATACTACTTTTATTCACCAAAAATATCAAAATCATCTGCTCCAAATTTCAAACCAATCACTCCTTGAAATTTTAACAAATACTACTTCTACTCCTATCATTATACCATCCCTAGCATTTATGAACGACACAACCTGGCATTGTGAAAACTCAAAAATAATGCAAGATATTTTAAATAACACTTCTACTCTCTATAAACTAAACAATATTGAAATAAATTCTACTAAATCAGATCTACTTTATATAAAACCCAAATCTTTAAACTTTTCAACTCCTACTTTTATAATAAATAATCAACATATTATTCCTAGAAAACCTCATGAGATTATAAGATATCTTGGTATCTTTTATAATGGTGAAGGTTCTTCTAAACCTACACTTGACAAAATCTAAAATAAAATTGAACAATTTCTCATACTCATTTGATACAAAAAAGTCACACCTTCACAAATTTCTTCTATCTTTAATCTTATTCTTCAACCATCTCTGCAATACTCACTTCAAATTATACCAATTCACTCTAATATTCGAAACAAACTTTCTCGTCTACTTACAATTTGTGTTAAGAAAATGTTAGCACTAGCAAAAAATATCAACAATATAATACTTACAAATCTACTGTCCTTTGATTTGCCAACTCTAAACAATATCATCCAAAAAGTCAGTATTTCTAACACTGAACATATATTTAATACAATACTAATACTTAAAGAAATTGGCATATCATGTATTAAATCTTGGCTTACAAAAATTTGGACACCTAAACTTATAGTAAACTTATTAACTCATCATTATCACAAAACACAAAATTTCACATTACTTTTTAATTTATCACAAATAGCTCAAAATAATATCTCTCTTTCAATCTTCTCTCAAATCTCCTCTTCTCCATTACAAATTCTAGAAAATACTCATATTATTTATAATATTCTGCCACCAAACCTACCTACCTCAACCACTAATAGTCTTAGAAACAACAAAATTATGTTTGTTGAACAAATTACTACAGCTAACAATTCTGATATCTTACCATGGAACAATATTTATCTACATATAACAAAACTTCCAGAGGTTGTATATCTAATTGGTTTACTCAAATATCTCAACTAAACCATCTAAATAATTTGAGATCAACTTGGCCTCACTTATACTTACCTGCTATTAATACCTTCTTTAATACAATTAAGCTAATGCTCTTCTTTTCTACCTCTAACACACTTTTCTTCTTACAACTTCATTATCTAAACAATCAACAAATCTTCTTATCCTACCAAAATTTTTCTCAAAAACACTTGTATTTCAAAGTTACGTCATCAACACCAGGTTTCTCACAACTATTATCTATTTCAAACCTACCTATTCACAATCTTTATTCATTAAATCTACTATATCATTTATCAAATAAATCTAAAAACTCTACATCTATACAAATTGATTTTAAAGAAAATTTTAGTATTAATTCATATATATAATATTACAATCTCTCAAGCTACTCCTCTATCTCAATCACAAATATCCTTATTACCATATGATATTTAACTTATTAAGCAAATAATCCTAACACTAACTTATCAAAATCAACCAATAATCCTTCACACACTTATCTCTAACTTAAACAATAAAAATCTACATTTTTATACAGATGGATCACTCAAAAATCTTCAAACTCCAACTATTAAATCTGGTATAGGATGGATTTGTAGAGAAAACACATCAATAAAATTCAATGTAGCTACACAACCATATTCAGATACAACTTGTATAGAACTTGAAGCAATTCTTACTCTTCTAATTGCAACTCTGTCAAATACCTCTATCAATATATATGTAGATAATATTACTGCTATTAACAACTTACAAACACCTTACAAATTCAACTCAAAAACTGGGACATAATTCACTATATTAATTATCTTAAAAAATCAAAAAAATATAATTACTATTTTATATAAAATCAAGTCATATTCTACTGATTTTCATAATCAAGCTGACTCCCTTGCAAAACATAGAACAAAAAAATCTATTCTTAAATTGAATATCTCAAAATTCAATATACCAAACTATTTTCTCTGGGATAATTATCTAATCTCCTTTAAAATTCGCACCTTTATTAAAAATATTACAACTATTTATGAACTGACTAATTGGTCAGCACTAAAATTTTTCCAAAATATACAGTCAAAACTCTCTATAGTCACACCTTCGGGATACAAAAAAGCGTGATTGTAAAGAGGTGTGACTAATATAGAGGTATTCCTATATAGTTATAAATAATTGGTAAAAATAAATTTGTAATTATACCAATTTTGTGATTATAGAGGAGGTGACTATAGAGGGGTTTGACTGTACCAAATATTAAATGGGACCTTAACTTTAAAATTATAAATTCACTTGAAAACAACTTACAAAAATACTTCTTCCATGCCAAAATTTTGACCAACAACCTATCTACTATGCAAAATCTTAATATTCATTATCCTCATTTATATACTACACCGAATTGTTCTCGATGCTCACATTTTGAAGACTCTCTTCATTTATTCATTTGTTCAAAAAATGATACTGACATCCATCAATTACTCAATAATTTAATACACGAAACACTTTTCTCTTTACAAATCACAAATATATTACCTACAACTTTACTCAATATTCTTCTACAATTCATACTTAATTCATCAACTCCTCAATATAAACATATCCTTCATGCTATTACAGACACTTATACCATTACCACAACAATATTAAAGTAATTGCAATCAAACAAACTAACTCCCTACTTCTTAATCTTTCTAACAATTTGCTTAATATGTACTTTTATAAACTCTGGTTTATACGTAATATCTACTAACATCAATGGGAACAAGCTTACAATATCTCCTCTAAAACTAAACAAATAAAAACATTTCTACCAACCTCTTCAAATTCCTCAACTAATATTACAACTATCAACCAATCGACTAATGCTTCTTCTCATATTAAAAAATGGTTCCTACATGGTTCTTCACTAACAATGTGTTTTTTTAATGTCAGTAACAAATATCTTAGGTTTCTTCCAAACTATCCTAGCTTAAACCTAATTTGAAATAATTAGTAAATAGCAATCATAGGAAATAAGAGGTGTAATATCATATTGGGTGTCAAATTTGTAGCACAAATGTAGTTAAAAATCTTTAATCTTAGAACTTTTGTTTTCTAAAAATGTAATAAAATTTCTACTCTGATATTATTGAAATAAAAAAAAACATTTAATAGAATAGTGATCTGTATTATTTTCTATAAAAAAAAGTTATATATAAAGAATTTACCTCGTATATAGATAACCAAAGTTAAGTGGATTAATTAGAATTAATGTTCAATATAGTATTGATTCGTATCATTATTTATTGTAAAATAAAAAAAAGTCATATACAAAGAATTTACTCATGTAAAAGTGACAAAAAAGTAAGTAGATTAGTTAGAATTAATATTCGATAGGTCATTGATTTGTATCACATTTATTGTAAAAAAAAAGATCATATATAAAGAACATACAAACTATATAGGTAACAAAAAAATAAGTAGATTAGTTAAAATTAACATTTGATAGAGCATTTATTTGTATCATTATTACTGTAAAAAATATTATATATAAAAAACTTACCTTCTATATAGATGACAAAAAGTAAGTAGATTACGTTCAATAAAGTATTGATTTGTGCATAATTTACTATAAAAAAACTTGTATATAAAGAACTTACTTGCTGTAGAAGTGACAAAAAAGTAAGTAGATTAGTTAGAATTTTTGATAAATCATTGATTTGTATTATTATTTACTGTAAAAAAAATGTCAATATAAAGAATTTACAAATTATATAGATGACAAAAAAGTAAGTAGATTAGTTAGAATTAATATTTGATAAGGTATTGATTGTATTATTATTTACTATAAAAAGACCTTACTTCATATAGAGATAACAAAAAGTAAGCAGATTAGTTAGAATTGATGTTTGATAGGGTATTGATTTGTACTATTATTTACTATAAAGAAAAATATTGTATATAAAGAACTTACTCACTATAGAAGTAACAAAAAAGTATATGGATTAGTCAGAATTAATGTTCAATAGGTCATTGATTTGTATTATTTACTGTAAAAAAATGTTATATATAAAGAACTTACAAACTATATAGGTGATATAAAAGTAAGTAGATTAGTTAAAATTAATATTCCATAGAGTATTTATTTGTATTATTATTTACTGTAAAAAAAAAGTCATGTAAAGAACTTATCTTCTATATAGATAACAAAAAGTAAGTGGATTAGTTAGAATTAACATTTGATAGGTCATTGATTTGTATCATTATTTACTTTAAAAAAAATATTATATGCAAAGAATGTACAAAAAAGTAAGTAAATTAGTTAGAATTAATATTCATAAAGCATAAATTTGTACTATAATTTACTGTAAAAAAAAAGTTTGTATATAAAGAATTAACTCATTGTAGAAGTAACAAAAAAGTAAGTAGATTAGTTAGAATTAATGTTTAATAGATTATTGATTTGTATCATTATTTACTGTAAAAAAATATTGTATTTAAAGAACTTACAAACTATATAGATGACAAAAAAAGTAAATAGATTAGTTAGAATTAATATTTGATAGGGCATTGATTTGTATTATTATTTATCTGTAAAAAAAATATAGTTTCACTCATTTTACCAACATGTTTATTTTACTAACACTCAATACATTGACATTCAAATCACTGATAGTTAATTTATTAACAAAGTAATTATACCAGAATAATGTTTAAGTTTAGTAAATTAATCTTGTTGGTGAATTTATTGTTGGTGAATTGATTGTTAGTGAATTGATTGTCAG
Source organism: Racocetra fulgida (assembly GCA_910592135.1). Lineage (NCBI taxonomy): Eukaryota > Fungi > Glomeromycota > Glomeromycetes > Diversisporales > Gigasporaceae > Racocetra > Racocetra fulgida. The sequence goes on along the minus strand of CAJVPZ010000035.1, from coordinate 7,051 downwards.
TGAATTGAATTAAGCCTGTTGGTGAATCAAGTGTCAGTGAAATAAACATGTTTGTTGATAAAATACTAAATAATGTGATGTTTATATACTATACCTTATATTATTTCTAAGGTTTTAACAGATCAAAAGTTCATGCCAAATGCAGATAAGAATTTATAGTTTCAGTATAATGTCAGAAACATCAACTGGACAAAGACACTTGGCAGTTATGAATTTAATATTGGCCTTGCAATAAAAATTTGTAAAGGATTGCATTTTCTCTAAAAAGCTTGTTCTGAGAAGAAAAATAATTTTTAGAGTAAACTACACTTGTAAAAGTATCATGCTGACTTTTCAATAAGCCCATCTAACTTTCTAGAGGTTTGGGTCAATATTCCAAAGATCAGAATCCCAAAGGTACTAAATCTCAATACACTAAATCCTAAAAGAACAAAATCCCAAAAGTATAATATCCTAAAAATTAAATCCTAAAAAAAAAAAATCTCAAAAAATTATAATCTAAAAAATTATAATCCCAAAAGATTAAAATCTCAAAAGATCATAATTTTAAAAAACATAATCCTAAAAATATAATTCCAAAGTTCATAATCCCAAAAAATATAATTTTAAAAAAACTCATCTTTTCAACTTCAATTCTAATTATCAATTACTGTTTCTTAATAACAAATGAATAAATGCATTATTCACTTATTCACATCTTTTTCAACTCCAATTCCAGCCACCAATCGCAGATTCTTGATAATAAATAAATGCCAATTCCAATTATAAATCACCAATTCTTGATAATAAACGAATGCCAATTCTAGCCACCAATCGCCAATTCTTGATAATAAATGAATGCCAATTCCAGCCACCAATCGCAGATTCTTAATAATAAATAAATACCAATTCCAATTACAAATCACCAATTCTTGATAATAAATAAATGCCAATTCTAGCCACCAATCGCCAATTCTTGATAATAAACAAATACCAATTCCAGCCACCAATAGCAGAGTCTTGATAATAAATAAATGCTAATTCTAATTACAAATTGCCGATTCTTGATAATAAACAAATGCCAATTACAGCCACCAATCGCAGATTTTTGATAATAAATAAATGCCAATTCCAATTATAAATCGCCAATTCTTAATAATAAACAAATGCCAATTCCAGCCACCAATCGCCGATTCTTGATAATAAACGAATGCCAATTCTAGCCACCAATCGCAAATTCTTGATAATAAATAAATACCAATTCCAATTACAAATCGCCAATTCTTAATAATAAACAAATGCCAATTCCAGCCACCAATCACCGATTCTTGATAATAAATGAATGCCAATTCCAATTACCAATTTGCCGATTCTTAATAATTAATGGATGCCAATTCCAATTACCAATTGCAGATTCTTGATAATAAATGAATGCCAATTCCAATTATCAATCGCAGATTCTTAATAATAAACAAATACCTTATTCTCATCCTTTTCAGCTCCAATTCAAGTTGCCAATTGCCTTTTTACACTTCCGGGTAGCTACAAAAGAAAAAAATATTAGTAAAAGAATAAGAAAAACAAACCATAAAAAAAGAAAGTTAAAAGAACTAGTACTTATCTTCTGGGTCTAGTTCAACACTTCTCTGCTCCATTTTACACTTCCGAGTAAGCTACTAAAGAAAGAAGATTAGTGAGAAAAAAAAAAAGAAAAACACAAACAGAATAGAAACTAGAAAAATATACTCATCAATCGGATTAAATCTCCATTTCACATAAGTTGGAAGAATGAGGAAAAGAAATAAAGAAAAAAACAAACACATCGGCACCATTTTTTAGCACTTGCTGATAACTGGAAAAAATATTTAGGTTCAATTTCTTTTAGTTATATAAGGATTTTTATTGGTTAATATATTAAAAAAATAAAAATTTATTCTGCCAATATGGATGGCTAGGTAATATAGTGGTGGCAGAAAAAATTCATGATCAGATAATTATATAAAGTTTTTATGTCGATATTATATTCTGATTGCATTATGAGGTTCAAAAAGATTAAAAATCACATAATCGTGAATTTTTTTTGCCATCACTATGTTAACTCTGGAAGGCCTAAAGTTAGTACAAAATAGTTAAGATTAAAAATACCCAATTGAGTAATAAAGCAATGGATCAGAGCAGGCTAAATTTGCAATACCTGATATATTATAATTTTTCTGATGATTAAAATCTCAAATGAAGATGTCGAAACTGACAAAAGGTGTCGAAACTGATGTAACTGACAAAAGGTGTCAAAACTGCTGAAAAGTACCAAAACTGGCAAAAGGTAACAAAAGGTAAAGAAACTAATGAAACTACAAAGGTGACAAAACTAAAAGATGATGATAAAGCAGATAAATGTTATTGAAAATAATGCGAACAAAAATAAATTATAAAAATATAAATTTATAATAATTACTAAACTATATTTTATGTTTATAAAGGGCTATATATAATTTATGCTTAGATTAGCTTTCATATAGGTGAATTTGACGCATATAATGATCATTTGAAATATTTGAAATGTGACAGAATCATGTTATTACTAGCATTATAAAAAAAATAGTAAATTTGGCCCATAGCCAAAACAATTCGGCCCAGTTTCATGTTTATTTCTTTTTTTAGATTCAGAGTGCAACCAGAGTGCACTTACCAAAACAGAAAATCAAAATCCAAAATAGAAAATCAAAATAAGAATTTAATTTAATTGATTTAATTAGGTTAAATTCAAGATAATCACAAAATTGATATGCAATTCGAAATATCACTCTAATAAAAATGCGTCATATGTTAATAAGAAGTTTAATAAGCAACCTATCAATTAAGTAAATTAGCACAAATAAGAAATTAAAAATAAACAGATTATTTTACATATTTCAGTATTTTGATTAAAAAATAATTATCGTCTATTGGCTAAATTGACTTGAATAAAAGACAACTTAGCACAGATAATAAATTAATAGGAGGTACTATTTTTTTTTGTTTTTTTTTTTTTTTTTAGCAGGAGTACTAGTTTTTTTTTTTTTTAGTGAGTATTAGTTTTTTATTTTAGCAGGGGTACTAGGGTTTCATCAAGTTAGGTTTGGGGTTTCGACTTTCATCAGAAGGATTTGAGGTTTCGACTTTTGTCAGAAGAATTTGAGGTTTTGACTTTCAGCAGAGGTTAGGGCTCAGGTTTCAACTTTCATCATCAAGCAAAAAATGTTTCATCTAACAACTATAGTTATAATATATAGAAATATCAATAATCTACATCTAATTTAATATCAAATATCATTCAAAACCCAGATATACATACACATACTATATCCTCGATATTATATAGTCTCTAATGCTCGACACTTGTGCTATTGTAAAAGGTTTTATAGTCTTATATGTATATGCTCTTATTTCTATCTTAAAAAATTGTACAAAAGAAAAATTATGATTAGTTTATATTTTATTATATATTATTAATTAATGCGTACATATATTCGCTTTGATTTAAAAGATTTGCTTATATAAAAATTTATACAAACTAACACCCTAACACACATTACCCTTATTGCTGTATTGAATTGTTGCTTTTAACTTCTTTTAGCTTTTATCAACATCCAGAATTTGTAGTTTGGGTATTTCTTAATTACTTACTCCTATATATACTTTTATATGGTAACTTGTCATATAAAAGTTGTGGATTAAGAGAGCAATTCAGATCATATTCAGATCATATTATGTCATAATATATTAAAACAATTTTAAGATCATGTTTAAAACATTTGCTATCCCTACCACTACCTTAAGGCTGCTTCAAATTGATTCTCTATTTAATATAATATTTTTATTTAAGAGAGGATAATAACATAACATAATACTGCAAATATTTTTTTAATACGTATATTGTGGAAAAATCGGATTATTTGCTAATATTGTAGCAGATTCCCCTTGACTTTTACCAGGACCTTTTATTTTTTAAAAAACTCTAGTTAGTCTTAAATTACTAGCGGTATTTGAAAATTTTTAAGCATGCCTCAAGATCCCACATAAAATGAACAATTATATCATATACTGAAACGTCTCACCTATGTAAGTTACTTTAAATCCTTCCACGCTCAAAAAAATGGGGTTATTATCAATGTTCCATGCAGTTGGCAAATCCATATAATCGCATAAATTCGAGACAATAAGTCGATAAATGTGAATGAATGGATAACGCTAAAACAAATTTACTTATTAAAAAACAATCAAGTTGCAGATTGATTTCGTGATTTTAAAATTCATTAATAAGTAACACTGTGCCAGCTTAAAGCTGATTTATATGATATAAATATTTAGGTACTGTAACTACTCAAAACTATATAATTAGGTTTTACGAAAAATTGTCGATAAATTTAGATATATTAAAGTTGGTAATCTGCCACAAAGTTTTGCCAGTTGTACATTTTAAGAAACTCTTTTCTAGTGCACCAGAAAAAAATGGTGACTGAAATTTTGGGCCGCCAATTATATCCCTAAATACTAAAAAAAAGATACCCTATTATTATCTGTTTGTTGTAGAAATGATCCACATCGCGTTAGTGTAACGTGTAGCAAGATAAATATGAATTGGCCTTAATCACAATTAATTAAGATGAATTCTTCATTCGTTTTGTCTCGGTCATTACCTCATAATTTAAAGGCTTTCCTACATTCCAGTCCTATAAAGAATTTTTCAATATCGTTAAATTCCGAATTTAGAGTCCCAAATGCAAAAGTAATTCCAGTCATCTACTTTTAAATAATGCATGAATTTTTGCTAATTATTTTTTTAAATTCAAAATTTAAGAGTGCCATTTCTAAATATTTTCCATCGCGACAAATCAGGAAAATCCAAACTCTTGATTTTTTGTGGAGTGAAAGAAAAAATACATGAAAGTTCGGATTGGCCAAAAGAAAAGTATCAAAAATTTTTCAAAAATGACACTATCGCTATAATTGGTTATGGATCTCAAGGAAGTGGGCAAAGTTTAAATGCAAGGGATAATGGATTAAATGTGATTGTTGGTGTGAGAGAAGGTGGCAAAAGTTGGAATGAAGCCATAAAAGATGGTTGGGTGTGTAAAAGTTCTTTTTAAACCTTCCATTATATTCGCATTAGCGTCAATAATTTTGCTCAATTGTTAAATTACATATTCAAGACACCTGGGAAGGATCTTTTTTCAATTAATAATGCTCTCGCAAGAGGAACAATTATCAGCAATCTCCTTTCTGATGCGGCACAAAAAGAGCTTTGGCCCCAATTCATCAAGCATTTGACAAAGGAAAAGACTTTATGTTTTTGTCATGGGTTTTCAATAGTTTATAAAGAGTATACAAATGTAATCCCGCCAGCAGATATCGATGTAATCATGGTAGCACCAAAAGGGTAAGCAATGGATATATATATCTGCATTATAAAATTAATATTATACTTGACTTCATATGTCACATAATTTGAACTCTTTAGTTCTGGAAAAACTCTTCGTTCACTTTTTCTTGATGGTCGTGGCATGAATTCATCTATTGTTATATTCCAAGATGTAACAGGCAATGCTAAAGACAAAGCAGTAGCGCTTGGTATAGCTATCGGATCTGCATACTTGTATGAAACCACTTTTCAAAGAGAAGTTTTTGCTGATCTTGTCGGAGAACGAGGTGTACTTTTGGGCGCGATTCAAGGCTTATTCCTGGCTCAATATGAGGTGTTGCGAGCTCATGGACATCCTCCTTCTGAAGCTTTCAATGAAACTGTGGAAGAGGCTACCCAATCTCTGTATCCCTTAATTGGTCAAAATGGCATGGACTGGTACTGAAATTTGATTTTTGTATTATAATATACTGTCAACTGAATTCTTCTACACAATATAAATTGAAGGATGTATGATGCCTGTTCGACAACAGTGCCGACGTGGTGCACTCGATTGGTACAAACATTTCCACGATGCCACAAAACCAGTCTTTGAGAAATTGTACTCTGCAGTTGCTAATGGATTTGAAACACGTCGAGTGTTAGAAAAGAACTCTTTACCTACGTATGCAGAAGATTTAGAAGAGGAATTAAAAGAAATTAGGTATTTTTTGTAATGTTTTTCTATTCACTAATATTTATATTTTGAATTTGGCGTAATAATGTTTTATGTGTTTATAGAGAAAGCGAAATTTGGAGAACTGGTAAGATTGTGAGAAAACTTCGCCCTGAAAGAAAAAAGTAATGAAAGTTGAACTTCTTAATATCGTTAATTTGGAAGAACAATAAAACTACTTATAATGGTGCTTATAATTTTATTGAATAATATGCTCTCAGAATTTTTTTAGAATAAAATGATCGTGTACTATACTATTCTCACTAACACAAATACGCGTCTTTTAATAAAGATATTGCATGAAACAGGAATAAATCTTCTTAAAGTATCACTAATAAAGTTTATATATGGTCTTTTGTCTGAAAAGCTATTTTTACAGTAGCAACTTGTAGATTAATTTATTAGTCAATAATTATAAAAAAAATTAACGATAATCTCTGTGTCATTTAGAATGTACTGGTACAGTACAACATCAATGTTAAAATTATTTTACTGTACAACATATTTATTTTCTGTTATAAAAAACATCCTGAAGAATTATTAACTCGACCCCTTATTTTATATATATTTCGAATATATCAGTCATCATTGTGGATACAAATCTTTGGAACAGTTTGCGATATTTCGAATGCATGTAGCGCTAAGTAATCGTTCAATTCTTACATTTTCCCTATATAAATTTTAGTTCCGTACTGTCTGAACATAATTATATTTTGATTCTATGCCATGTTTAGTAAAAAAAAATATTAAACATTATAAACCTCGTAGGTGCTTTTTATAATGATTTATTTTGAAGAAATTACGAAAATAAAAGTATACAATTTACAGTTCTTAGCTGCATTGTTGCCTTTTTAATTAATCAAGATATCAATATGTTTAAAGTATATGACTAAAGTATTTTTGTTAGTGAGAATAGTATAGTACACGATCATTTTATTCTAAAAAAATTCTGAGAG
>CAJVPZ010000034.1:0-29698 GCA_910592135.1 Racocetra fulgida | reverse complement strand
ATTGAGATTAATAATTTGGTGTTTCATAACTTTTCGCTTTTTCTTTTTTAGGGGGTGAAAAAAATAAATTTCCCCCTCTTGGCTAGCCGCTTGGATGCCAATAACTCCGGGTATTTTCCCGTTGTCAAGGCAGAAAATAATCGCTTTCTCACTGGTTTAGGTAAGCATTACGGCTGATAATCGGATCGGAAATTTGCGGATTAAAAAAGTCTTTCGCCTCTATGGCTTCGTATTCTTCCGCGTAATCGTCTAACTGGTTAAAAAATTGTTGAGCGAGTTCGGCGTTCTCCGGAGTGAAAGTGAAATTTAGCACGGATTTAGTTTGAAAATGGCTCAAAACAGATTTATCGCAACGGCCACCTTCTTTGGGGACTTGCTCGGCTTCAAGCGGAACTTTACTGAACTCGGCTTTTTGGCATAAGGCTAACAAGTTAGTAATTACAAACTCTTGGAAATCGTAAGTAAAAATTTTCTTTTTCTTTCGGCCGAAACTCAAATTTAGGCTTTCTTTCTTTTGGTTTTTTCGGGCTAATTTCGCCAGGTTAACCGGGTTGAGTGAAGTAGACAAACGAAAATTTTTCTTTAAGTGTAAAGGCTGGGCGACGCTGCCAATTTGTTGCTCGTTAGTCCGGTAAAAATAAGTGTTATCGGCACGACGGAATAAATGCTGGTTGCCGTTTAATCTTTGGTTGGTTTCTTTATCAAATTTGCCTTTACCAATTAAAACGGCTTCTCTTTCCTCGTAATCATAAAGATTTTTAAAAAAGCGGTAGGCTTTGTTATGCTCTTTAAATCCGTGTTCTCGGTAGAGCGACCGCAAATGAAAACTTTTGGCTAAATATTTAGCGAGATATTGCCCGAGAGTTTTTTTTCCGGGACTGCGGCTTTCTACCCGTCCGTAAGGTCAGAGTTCGTGTAGATAACCGCGGCAGTTTCAACATGAAGCGAAGTTTTTATCTAGGCAACATTTATGAGTGTAAGGAACAATGGGCGTAGAGACTAAGTGAAAATGCCAAACTCCGTTTTTTTGGAGTTCAGCCACTACGGCTCATTTTCAATTTTGGGGTCTCCATTTCATTCGCACCGAGCGGAGAAATTTGGTTAAATATTGACTGGCCTTTTGGAAATTGCTTGCGTCCTCTCGGCTGACTTTACGAAGTAAAATAATCTTGGTTTCGCAAGATGGGTCAAATTTTAGGGCTCAATCCTTTAATCAGGACGACTTTTTTTCCAGTGGTTTTCAGCACTCATGGCTAGGGTCGGCGTTCGTAGTGAAAGCGTATAAATTATCCTGTCGTGTGTTAAAAGTGAGAGTGAGAAAAAGGGCAGGTTGTCTGGCCTCCATTCCTTCAAAATTAGCCTCAATTTTATCTAAAAATCTAATGTATAACCGCTTTTCTTTCCGGTTGAAGTATTTGAAGTAAGCACAATTTTGGGCGTCCGTTAAGCAATCATCTTTTAAGTCTTTTTCCAACTTTCGCACTTTTTCGGTTAGACTAGTTTTTGGTTCTTTTTTATAAAAAGACCGCACACTATTTTTGCTTAGTGTGATATTGGTTCGCTTTGTGCTAGCAATGCTTTTTAAACTGACATTAAGAACGCTAAACTGTTTGTGATTTTCAACTAAAAACTCCTTTAAATCGTCAACACTAACCTTCTTAATCTCCGCTAACTCCATTAATAACGATTGAAGTTGGGAACTGGGCAGACTTGTAGTTATGTGACCATTAAATAAAATATGGTAGCAGAATTAAATATTTATAACATTAAAAAGTTGGGTCAAGTTTCTACTCCGGACAACATTGTTGATTTTATGCTTGATGCGATTGGATATAAGGGAGAATCTATACTTAACAAACATATATTAGATAATTCCTGTGGTGAAGGTGCTTTCTTAAAAGGTGTAGTCAAAAGATATATAGAAACTGCCAAAGAAAAAAATTTGTCCCAAAAAGAAATAAAAAAAGGTTTAGAAACTTATATTCATGGAGTAGAAATAGACCATTCTGCTTATGAAAACTGCTTAAAAAGTTTAAATTTTATATTCCCAGCTAATTATGATCTAAAGTTGGGAGATGCGTTATTTATCAGAGAATACAACAAAAAAATGGATTTTGTGGTAGGTAATCCCCCTTATGTTAAAATTCATAATTTAAACGGAGAATATAAGAATGTCATTTCTCAAAAACAGTTAAAAGGAATGGTAAATTTATATTTACTATTTTATTTTTTGTCCTTTCAGCAGTTAAATGCTACCGGTAAATTAATTTATATTACTCCTTCTTTTTTTAAGAATGCCAGTAGTAAGATTTTGAGGGAGAAAATTTATCAAGAAAAGAAGCTAGTTCATATTTACAACTTTAAACATCAACAAGTTTTTCCGGATATAACTACTTATCCAGTGATAGCCTTATTTGCTAACTCCCAAGCAAGTCAGAAATTTAATTATTCGGCAGTTGAATTAAATAACAATGGCAAAGAAGAAGTTAACTTAATTTCTACTAATAAATTAGATTGAAAAAAAGTAGTAATTGAAAACAGATTTATTTTTGAACAACAACTATTATTAGAAAGCCAAAGGATTTTCGCTAAAAAACAAAAAAGTTATTGTGAGGTAAAAAATGCTTTTGCTACCTTGGCGGATGATGTTTTTATTGCGGATAAATTTTCTTTTCGTTCTCCTGATATAATTAAAATAGTCAAGAGTTCCACCGGAGAAATAAAAGAGTGTATTTTTCCTTATTACTATGATGAAAAAAGCAAGAGACATTTATTAAAAGATTTTGCGGAACTGGATGAAAATACTAGAAATTATTTACTGGCTTTTCAATCGCAATTAGAAGCTAGGTCAATCAAGGAAAAAGATAAATGATGACAATTTGGTCGCAGTCAAGCCATTAATGATGTTGGCAAAAATAAGATTTATGTCAATTGTTTATTCAATAAAGAAGTTAGTAATGTAAATTTTGGGTCAGTTCCAGAAGGAATGGGAATATATGGCGGAATATATATTTTACCAAATGGAACTAAACCAAAGATTATCGAAAATAACCTTGAAAGTGAAAAATTTAAAGATTTTGTGAAAACTTTTGGCGAACACCGCAATGGAAACTGATACTTAATCAATTCACGAATAATGACTAAATATTTGAATTATCTTATTTCCTTGTCAGAGGAAAGAGAACAAAGCATCGAAAGAAGTAATTATAATGAAGCCCAAATTAGATAATTTAAACGAGAAATTTTTAAAATGCTTGGAACAAAGTTTCTTGAAATATTTAGAAAAAGGGTCTAAGGGAGTACGAGGAACGGGAAAATTAAAAATTCTCCATCCGCATATTGCTCGGGATTTAGGAAATGTTTTAGGGGCTAAATACCAAATTTTCTCCTTGGATGAAAAGCAAGGAAAAGAAAAGATAATTAGAGGTCGCTACATGGAGAAAAGGATGGATATAGCCGTAATGAAAGGAGAAAAACCAGTCGCGGGTCTTGGCATCAAGTTCATTATGAGTAATTATCGCCAAAATTCAAACAATTATTTTGAAAATATGTTAGGAGAAACGGCCAACATTAGGACTAATAGCATTTTGTATTTTCAGATAGTTATTTGTTTTGCTCGCTCTCCTTATTTCCATAAGGAGGAAAATAAAGAAAAAGTTATTAAGAATTTTGAAAGGGTAAGTTTAAGCCACTTGGAAAAATATCAAATTCTTTCCCAAGATGACACTACCATTTATTTACATTCACCGCTTAAAACCTTATTAATGTTGGTGGATTTTGCCAATATCGATTGTGAGGAATTGTTTAAGAATAACAAATTGAAAACTAATAGTGAGTTTATTCAAACAGTTAAGGAAAAAGGAGCTGAATTGAAATTTAGTGAATTGGAGGACAAGCAGCAAATTTTAGATAGTAAAGTCTTTTTTAAGGACGCCCTTATTTTTAATGATTATCAGAAATTCATTAAGAAATGTGCTTATTTAATAGAGGGATTTTTTGGAAAGTAAGATTTTAGCGACAGCTTAATTTAGTGGAAATTTTTCATAAGGAATTGGAAAAATAAAATTATTCTTGGTCTTAATTATGGAAATTTTAGAAAAACTAGCCGAACTAACTAGTAAGCAAAAACGGGTCATGGAGTTAGCATTACAAGGTCAAAATGTTTTTTTTACCGGGGCAGCCGGAACAGGAAAAAGTTATCTATTGCAAAAACTAATCACTTCTTTACAAGAAAAATACGGAAAAAAGCATGTTGGAGTCACGGCCACTTCGGGTATTGGTGCCGAAGTTATTGGTGGAACTACTCTCCATTCTTTTTTAGGTATTGGGATTGACAGCAATCTTAGTGTGGAAGAATTATTAGATCGCATTTTAACTAGCCGTTCTTCTTATGCCCGGAAAAACTGGCGGAAAATTAAGGTGTTAATTATTGACGAAATAAGCATGTTAGGTGGGGAATTATTTGATAAACTTGAAAGTCTGGCTCGGCAAATTCGACAAAACGAGCAACCGTTCGGCGGTGTCCAATTAATTTTAGCCGGAGATTTTTGCCAACTCCCTCCGGTTGGCAAATCTCCGCTTTATTGCTTTGCGGCGAAATCCTGGGAAAATTGTATCCGGGAGACCGTCAATTTAATCCAGGTATTTCGGCAAAAAAATAATTGATTTATTAATTGTTTGCAGGATATTCGGCTGGGTCGCTTCTCCAAAAGCCGCTGGGAAAAATTTGTTTCCTTGTTAGCCCGTGAGCCAACTTGGCCGGACGATGGGATTAGGCCAGTTAGTTTATACGCCACCATCCAGGAAGCCGAAGCCACTAATAACCAAGAGTTAGTTCAATTACCCGGACCTTCTTACCTGTTTGCGGCCGAAGACCAAGAAAAAGCACCCGGCAAATTAAAAGAGTTAATTCGGGATTGTCTGGCACCGGAAAAATTAGAGTTAAAAATTGGTGCCCAAGTGATGTTGATAACTAATTATTTAGAAAAGAAATTAGTTAATGGTAGTCAAGGAGTAGTAATCGGTTTTGTCAAGGGTCTCCCACGAGTGAAGTTTACTAATGGAAAAGTGTTAATTATTGAAAAACACACCTGAGAAAAAATTGAGAGTTATGACAACAATAATCGTCCAGCAGTTTCGGCTACTCGCACCCAAATTCCGCTAATTTTGAGTTGAGCGATTACTATTCACAAGAGCCAAGGGCAAACTATTGAACGGCTAAAAGTGGATTTAAGTAAATGTTTTGTGAGCGGACAAATTTATGTGGCTCTTTCTCGGGCCAGTGACCCGCAATTTCTTCAAGTAATTAATTTCCCTTACCGTCGCTTGTGGTGTGATTATAAAGTTCAGAAGTATTATTTTAGTCTAAGTTCTGGTAAGTAAATAGGACCCTATATTTATAATATCGAGGATGCGAGAATTATTCTCCAGTAGTATCGGGCTCGTGGAACAATAAAAAATAACCCATTTGAAATGTGATGATTGGTTTACGCAAACGATAAAAAGAATGTGAAGTATAACAGATAAGAAAAGATATTTTTGGGAAATTGCCAAAAAAGAGATAGTGGAAAGAGTAAGCAAAAAAATCGTGAATAATATAAATTATTAAGCGCTATGGTTAATGCTCAAGAATGATTAGATAAAAATTATCCTCGCAACGTTAGCGAAGGAGAATTTGCCAATGCTAGAATTGAGGAGCCTGACCGAGCCATCGACGAATTTGCCAATCGCTATCAGAAAAAATTTAAACTTCTTCACCCTAAAGACAACGACGCTCCTTATGCGTTTTTGAGCCCAGAAGGTATTCGCACATTAATTAAAGACGAAATAGGAGGATTCGGCCGACTTTTGACAGATGATTGAAGACGATAGAGAATCGAAAAGTTAGATGCGGAATTTCTCTCCGCGTTTGAAATGGAATACAGTCACACTGATTTTGGTAATGCGTTTCTTTCTCGGACTGTTCCAACTGTTAATTCTCGACGTGATAATACCAAAACATTAAACGCTTTTTTGTGAGCAATTCTAGTTCATCTTTATAAAAGTTGGGAGGAGGATGAGTTTTTTATGGGAAAATTACTTTTGGAAAAGAAAGTTCTAACAAGATTACAAAGAAACAAGGATTATAACAGGCGAGATAGGGGGAGAATTGGCCAAAGATTAGAAGGAGAGGAAATAAACGAATACCCCGGTTTAGAGGGAAATTTGGATTTAAGGGAATTTTCAGGGTTGGAGGAAGTGCATTTACCCGGTTTTCGTCTCACCGGATTATTATTATCAGATAGCGTTTACGGCAAACTCGAAAAGCTGACTACTATTAATTGTCAAAAAAATCGGCTCCAAAGTTTAAATCTCGATTTTTGTCCCAGTTTGAAAATTTTGAATTGTTCTGATAATAATCTCACGAGTTTGGATTTAAAAAATAACAAAAAGTTAATTTCTCTTGATTGTAGTAATAATTCTATCAACCAGTTAACTTTTCCTTCTAATTCGCTTTTAGCAACAGTAGATATCAGCCAAAATAAAATGACAGCCGCTCTTAATATTTTTTCTGGGTTGTCAAAATTAAAAAATCTTTGATTAACTAAAAAGTCGTCTGGAGAAAACCAACCACCTGAGGAAAATGATTTCAGTGGATTGTTAGCCGGTTTGCAACGCTGTGGTAATTTAGAACTTATGGTGGCGGTTAATCAAACTAAAATCCAAGGAAATCCTGCTAATTCTCTGTATTTATTTGGGAATAATATGAGACATTTTTATTGTCAAAATACTATTTTTCAAACAGAACTCGAACCTTTTAATTACAACGTAAAAAAATGAAAATCTGAAAAAGTTGGGAACTTAGAGGAGCAATTGGCTAAAGTATCGAGAGAAACCGACGGTAGGATTGTCGAATTAGAAAATGAATTAGAGATTGAGCGAGACAAAGGCAAAATTCAAGATGGATGATATCAAAGAATAACGGGACAGGAGAGGGAAGCAAGAGAATTGGCCGAAAAAAAAGTGAAAGGATTAGAAAATCGAAGCACGGAAGAAATTAAGAAATTAGCTGCGAAAGAGTTAGAAGAAAAAGAAAGAACCATCACTAGTTTAAGAGACGAAATTCAAAGATTAACAGGAAGTTTGAGTTTTAAGGAGGGAAAAATTAAATCTCTTAATGAGAAGTTAGCCAAGGAAGAAAATAATAATGCGGTGGTTGAAAGCCCAGTAGTAGTTTGTAAAGAAACCCAAACCTTAATTAGCGAAACGGAAAATAAGGAAATAATAAAAAAATTGGAGGAAAAAGTTAGAGATTTGGAGCGGGAAAGAAGTGAATTGAAGGAGAAAGAAAAAGAATTTGTAAAAAAGGAGACAGAAATTTTATTAGAACTTAAAGAAGCGGGAACACAAACTGACAAAAACGAACAACCGCCAACAGAAAAACCAGCTAGTTCAGTCACCACAGGCCAGTTATCTCTTCATCTTGCTGGTTCCGCTCTGTTTAATCCAAACAGTAATGTTGATTTCGCATGAGAAGAAGAAAGAATTAATGCCGATTTATCCGCCAAAATTCAAGAATCAATCAATATCGCAGAGCAAGCAATTGCCAAGGAAAAAGAAATCATGGAGTTAAGACGAAAGTTGTTCCAAATAGAACGAGCCAGGATTAATAAACACCATGAGGAAAAAATGGAGGAAATTTCGCTTATCTTGCAACACTTAAAAAATACTTTATAGTGCATAAACAGTAAATCGATTGAGTGTTATTGTCGAATAGACTGTAAAAATATTACTAATAAAAGGGCGGGACTGGTGCAATTGGTAGACACACAAGAATGAGGTTCTTGCCCGCGAGGGTTCGAATCCCTCGTCCCGTACCAAAAATAATCACCAATGTGGAAAAAAATTTTTCTGATTTTTCTGGCTTTAATCATTATCGCCGGTTCGCTCTTTTTTTCAAACGAGGAAGAGGATTTTTCTCCGGCCGAGGAAAGAAAAGAAAATATTAGTAAAGGCACACACTTTACCCGCCTTATCAATTTTTTTCGGAATATTTTCGCTCTCCTAATATTGGCTTTTATCTTACTTATTTTTAGTTTGCCAACTTAGTCATACTGCCAAATGCTAATTTACGATTGTTAATTAACTTAGACTTTTAAATTTGTTTGTTCTAATATTCAACCCTGTAAGTCAAACATTATTTTTCGGTCTTTATCCTTTTCGTGGTCGTAGCCTAGCAAATGAAGTAAACCGTGAAGAAACAAGAAGCAAATCTCTTGTTTTAAAGAGTGTTGATTTTCTTGGGCTTGCTCCTGGGCTACGGGATAGCAGATAAATATATCTCCTAAATCCCGCAACTTCCCAACGGAGCAAGAGCCAATTTCTTTCTGGTAGTTATAATAAAAAGGAAAAGCCAGAACGTCCGTAGATTTGTTTATCTTACGATAACGTAAATTTAACTGCCGGCTCTCTCTTTTTCCAACCAAGGAAAGACTAACCAGAGCAGAAATATCCTGTTTTTCAACCGCAATTTTGAGAATTTTTTCTAATTTTTCCTGAATTTCTTCCGGCAAAGTGTATTCGGCTTTGGAAACGGATATAGTTAATTCGCTGTTGGTGGCAGTTGACTTTTTGAATGTTTGCGTCAGCAAATTCTTTTTTCGATTTTTGGCTTGTTCTCTTTTAATCTTAATAAGAAATAGCAGCAATCCCGAAAAAACCAAATACCAAAAGGTAAATGTTATTGTCGTTCAAATTAAACCAATTTGCCAACGGCTTCATCCCCGACGAAACCAAAAATATTTTTTTTGGTCGGAAGAATGAGAAGGCAAACCTTTACACCAAAAAAATGGTGGATAAGGATAGTCCGGTGGATATTTGTGAGGCAATTTCCTCCCGTCATTGATTATTTCCGGACGAACCAAAACGAAAATAAATCAAATGATTGTGGGAATTGTATTACTCATCAAACTTAACTTTTTTTTCTTGGCTAGTAAGTCGACTTGACAATATTGTCAAAAATAAGCAACCGTCAACATCGGAGCCGCTATATGTCAACAAAAATTGTAGACCAATCAAACGTTAACTCTTCTTATTTGGGAAAATAAAGGCAGGAAAGGGAGAAAATTTATTCTTCTTTGCCATCCCGGAAAAGTCAGCAGAAAACCACCCCCCGCAAAAACCAGTACACTTACTAAATTAGTTCAAGCAACTACCACACTTATTATCTGTTCCCCCCAAGACCTTTCTTCTTTTCTTCCTTTTCACAACTTATAAATCACTCACGGAACAGTTATTAAAGAAGTCCAAGCCGACCAGTAAGTAAAAAAACGGACTCAATATCCTCAGGTCATCAAACTGATAGTCTCATGAGAAGCCTGGTCGTAAAAAGCCGATAACAAAACCGAAAACCCATGAAAAAAAATAATTGCTAGAAGTAATTGAGTGCTTTTAAGCGTCAACTTATGAGTAAATCATCTTTTTCAGAAAACTTTCATAGTCTTTTAATAATGCTTATTTAAGAGAGAAATAAGTCCGAAAGAAAATGAGGAATTCCTAATTTTTTATTGAAAATATAATATACTATGAAAAATTCAAATGTCAATAATCATAGAGAGAGAGAGAGAGAGAAATAAGTCCGAAAGAAAATATTAAGTCGTTCGAAGAATACGACCAATGAAAAAAAGAGAAAGAAGCCAAAGATGAAGCCGTTAAGAAAACTAAAAAAAATGCGGTTTGGTGAAAGGCTCACTTGTGAGGATTTCCTGGTCTTTTATTAAGCACATTCTTGACTTTTTTAATGATGTCTGCTTTGTTAGGCGTTGGTGTTTCCGATTTCGGCAAGTGAGTGGAAGTTTTAGGCAGTGAAGACAAATCTCAACACGAAGCAACAATTTCTACCATCGAAAAAAAAATAACTCAAGCCCCACTCGGAAAATTCTTGTTCACCCGGGAAAGTTTGGCTAGAGACGAAGTAAAACGAGGGGTTAAAAATTTTCGGCGAGGAAATTGGTCTGAGTCTTTTAACTCTGTGGCCAATCTTACTAAGGTAACGGAAAATTATGTTAATCTTCTTTTTTGAACCTGGATTATGATAGGATTTATTTCGTGAATACTAGTGGTGAACATAATTTGACAAACGACTTTTCATCTTTTTTTCACTCCGGAAGAGCGTGCTTTGTGGAAAGAAATGAATAAGACTAAGCAAGATAGTTAATTTTCCCGGAATTTTCTGGTTGGTGGCAGTAAAAACACAAAAAAAGGGTTAAAAGTTATCAATGAAACCTAATTTCATTTATCTCACTCTTTTTCCCCAATTTTTTCATGATTTTTTTCAAATCGCTTTGGTAAATAAAATCTGAAAAAAAGGGTTATTTAGTTACCGAACTTTCAATATTCGAAACTTCGCAAACAAAGGAAAAGTTGATGATTATCCTTACGGAGGCGGAGCCGGAATGTTGCTAAAAATTGAGCCATTAGTGTGGGCTTTAACTAGTATTCAAGAACTCTACCCGCAAAGTTATTTTATTTTACTTTCTCCTCAAGGAAGAACATTTCAACAAAAAGACGTAGAACGCTTGCTTAATCAAGCGCCCAATTTAGTTTTTATCTGCGGACGTTACGAAGGATTTGATGAGCGGATAGTTAATTACGTGGATGAACAAATTTCCGTGGGTGATTTTATTACTATGGGGGGGGAAATACCAGCCCTGGCTATCACTGAGGCTTTAATCCGGGCTGTTCCGGGTGTTATTCGAGTAGAATCTTACCAGCAGGAAACCTTTACTAACTCCCGGTTAGACTTTGCTAGTTACGCTCCACCACGAATTTTTGAAGGTTTGGTGGTGCCCGAAGTCTTGTTATCGGGTGACCACCAAAAGATTGCAGAGTGAAGAAAAGAAAACATGAAAAAGAAAATGCAATTTAGTCAAGAAAAATGAGGGGGGAGAAAACCTCTCCCTAATCCAGACAAGCGGCGTTTGAGTAAATTGGAGAATAAAATATAAGTAATAAAATTTTTTATTTATATTGTAATATTAAAATAAAAATAAATATAGATATTAAAAATAAAATTGTTAAAATTATGACTTTAACATTAAACCAAAAGAAAAAAGTGGTTGGCTTGGAGCCTGAACAATGAGACCGGATAAAGAATGATATAACGGATGAAGATTTGAGAGCATTGGAAATAAGCAAAGAAGATTTTCGAACTTTACGAACTGCTAATTTGGGAAAAACACAATTTTGAAAGGTGGTAAGGGATATTAACAAGTGTGACTTAATAATATTAGAAGAGATACTGCTGAAATTATACAACACTCTCAAAGATAACCAACGGGTGGCCATTTATGAGGAAATAATCGAAGAACATTATCTTTTTTCTGATTCTGAGAAACGAGAATTAAAAAGTGGTTTCCAACAAGCCAGTCTAGGAAGAAAAAAAATTCTCTGAAAAGAGTTGTTTAACCACCAAAAAAACCGGGGAAAGGCAAAGAAATTAAATTTGCTTGTCGTGGAAAAAATGTTGAACCAACAGATTCAAAAGAATCCGAGTTACGGTTTACCGGATGATAACACCCCAGAACGGCAAACAAAATTACGACAATTACAAAAAAAACTAGAAAAATCTCGAGAAAAAAATCAAAGAGAATTAAAGGGCTACTTAGAAGAAATATTTCTAAACTTTTTGGACGCTACTCGGGAAACTTCTCTCGAAATTCTGAAAGCCGCTCGAAATGGCGAAAAATTAGAAGAACAATTTGAAGAACGATTTAGGGAAAATGAAGAAGTCAAAGAGATGTTAGTCAAAGTCAAAAAAGAAATTGCCGAAAAAGCCGCAAAGTCTAGTCAAGTATTAGAAGAGGAATTGAGAAAAATAAGAGAACAATCCCAAATATTATGTGAAAAATACAAAGGGTCGTTTGAAGAAGGAAAGAAAGAATTAGAATTATTAGAAAAAAGATGTCAAGAAGCCCAAGAAAAATTATCTCGGATTTTGGGAAAAATAAGTGCCAGAGGTGGTGAAATGAGGGTAAGTTTTGGTTCGGGAATAGAAGAAAAGTTTGAAGGATTAAGAGAATTTATTGGTATTGTCAAAAATGGTTTAGAAGAGAACCAAGAAAAATTGCTCGCCTTAATTATTGATGAAGATTTATCTTTTATTAAAGGTTTGTTGGCTTGACAATGGGCGGATTTCATCCAATCGGCGATTACTTTTTTAACTATTGGAACGAACAACAACAAGGTAGAAACTTTTGCACAATCAGAAATTTTTCAATTAAAAACTCTGGTCCAATCGCTAATTCCCAATTTTGACGAATCTCGGGATAATTATACGGCGGCTTTGATTGAAAAAACTACTGCCATCAATCACGAAAAAGATTTATTGAAAGTCCAAATTGCTGAATTAGAGAAGGAGAGATTAGAAAAAAACGAAAGAATTTTGATTGAAAATATCAAAAAAGTGGCGTCTTATAATTATCTCCCTCTTGGCGAAGAAGATTTAAAAAAACTAGAAAGGGATTCGGTACTTTATAAAAACAAAAAAAGAGAAAATTATCCGCAATTATGAGAATTAATTGGCCCTACGGCCTCTATCATTGATAATATTATCAATTTTGATGTTAAATATAAAAAAACCAAAACCGAACTAGAAGAACAACGAACTGAAATTAACCACCAGTTACAAAAAGTCCAAGAAGATTTTACTAAAACCCAACAAATTGTTTTTAGTCATCTAAAAGAGTGTGCTGTCATATTACTCAGCAGTAGCAGTGGTTTTACTAATACTAGTGGTTGCGATTTGCTTCGTCTAGAACAACAAGCCAAAACAATCAAAAACGAGTGTCAAGCCAAGAGAAACAAAATACAGCAATTAGAAAATAGAAATCGTGAGTTGACTACTAAAAAACAAGAATTAACAACTCAACTAGCAGAACAAGAAGAACTTCTGGATTCTTTTCAAAAGCAAATAATAAAAGCCGAAGAAACCGAGATAAAATACAACGAACTAGAACTCAAATACCGCACCGAACTACAAAGTTTTCAGGTGGCTAATAACTCCATTCGTAGCGAGTTTAAGAAAAACGAAGAAAAACTAAACACCAAAATTGAGAATTTAAAACAACAACTCCAAACTAGCCAAGAAGAAAAAGAAGAAAATCTGGAATTATTTATTAGTCTCCAAGCCAAAAAAAGGGAATTGAAGCAATTAAAAAGCACCTTAAAAACCAAGTTAGAAAATGCTAGTCTCCTAAAAAATTTATTAACTAATCAAGAGTTATTAACCGGATTGCCAACCGAAAGTGGTTATCAAAGAACTCTTAGATTGATTGAAAACCAATTACAACAAGTTAAAGAACAATTACAAACCAAATTAAGCGAAGAAGAAATTAGTCAACTTTGCCAACTACAAACCGAAATAGTTAAATTGGAAATGAAGTTAGAAAAATTATCAGCCGAAAGAATGGAAAGTAAGATTGAAATCCCTCCTTATCAATAGTTAAAATTATACCATGGAACAAAATATTCTTTCTCCTAGTTCAAAGAAAAAACAAGTAAAAGAGGGATGAGTAAGTTTTCTGGTGAGTAGTCTATTTTTGGCGGCTCTAATAATTTTTCCACTAAGATTAAGGGAGGGAAAAATTTCCTTCGAAACACTATGAAGTAATTCACAAGAGGCAAATATTCTCCCAGACACTGTCCTATCTAATGAGAAAGGAGATAATTCGAAACCAGGAATTTCTACTCGTGAATGCCAAGAATGTTGAGACTTCCAAGAAGAACTTGCCCAGGCTAAGAGAGAAGCATGTGCAAAACTTCCTGATTGGGAAGGGGAGTGTGAATTTATTACAAAGGAAGAAAAAGTAAGCAAAAGAGACCAAATTAATCGGGCTGTCAGTAGCAAAGAAGTTAAAAAAGCGGTAAGCGGAATAGTGTGAGAGTGAATTAACCAATTTCGTGATCGACATGTGATTGACTGCGACGGAAGAATTGCTGATGCGGATAGTACTGATAATTGAGAAAAAGATTGATTTCTCCCTGATGATTACCAAAAAATAAGAGAACATTTTAAAAAGGAAATAAAATCTTCTACATGCGGTGGTAAGTTGGTCGGTTTTTTTGAAGGAATAAGTTACGAATCAGCACTTCCGAGAACCTTAATACATAGTTATTGAGGCTTCCAATTTACTGAGGAGGAGAAAAATGAACTTCCTAAGCATTTAGTTAGCGTAGAATTACTTTACTACCAACCAGAAGACCGTCAATCTATTATTGAGAATGAGGCGGGAACTAAACGAGTCTTTCTATGACGTCCATTTCAACACGAGAGGAGAGGAGAAGATTACGATTGAGACCACTTAGTAATTATTTCCAACCAAGCCATTTCAAACCAATTAAAAGACAGAAATCATTACAAATTTTCCCCTTCTCGACCACCCACTAAAAAACTTTCTAACCACATATTTTTCTTCGGAAAAGAACACCGAGGCAATTTTACATTAGAAAAAACAGAAGAAACCAAAAAAAAAAGAATTACTCCCACATGAAAAAGATATGAAATATATCAACAGATAAATAATCTTTCTTGGACATGAGAGTACAGAGCGCTTAGTAATTTTTCTTAGTGGTGCGAATTTTTTCTCAAATTTGGTTAACTTTTTCTTTGGGAAAACCATGTTCACGAGCCAAAAATAAAACTTTTTCGGAAATCCCTCCCTCTTGTTGGATGAGTAAGGTGATTTTTTTTCTAATTTTTTGGTGTCCTTGGGCCCGAACTTGGTCTTGACGACCTTTTCTCCATTTAACGTTAGCCGAGTGTGAATGTTTAGCCATTATGATAAATTATAGTTAAGGGTTTAGCGGAGTAAAGAGAGATTTTTTTCTTCTCATAAATTATATAATAACAAAGCGTCTAGTTTATGAAGTGATAAACGTTGATTATAGTATATTCAACCTCCACCCCGGCCAGTTTTATAGATTAACCCTTCTATCTGTTTGTTTTTTTGATAAACTTTATTTTTTAAGTTTTTTACCTGGTGAACGGGCAAGTAATCCACTTTTTCCAGGAAGTCAAAAACGTAAGACAATGTTTTTATCCCTCCGAAAAGTTTGAAGAGAAAAGTCATATCCTTACCATGTAAATCACATAATTAGTGTGTTCATAAATAATAATTTGAGGTCGTTTTTCATGGATAAAAGCCACGAGAAATTTTAAATGCTCTTCTCAATCTTTACCGTGAAAATCATGAAATTCCTGGTTGGAGCCAGTCCGAAAAAAAATCCCTGTGGTGCCAGTGCCACTAGGGTCAATAGTTAGTATTCTTTTCATATTCTTGCACTGAAACAATTTTCACTTCCGTATATTGTTGCCGATGCCCCATTTTTTTCTTGTATCTCTTCTTCGGTTTGTATTTCATCACTACTATTTTTTTGTTTAAACCATGTTTTAACACTTCTCCAATTAACCGAACATTGGTTAAATAAGGTTGCCCAAACTCATTATCGCGGTTCAAAATCTTATCAAAGACAATTTCATCGCCTTTTTTAGTATTCTTTTGGTAATCAATGCAAAAAATTTGTTCTTTCTTTTCGGAAAAGTAACAATACTGCTTGCCTTTTATCTCAAATCTAATACTTGACACGATATATATTAAAATTATATCCTTTATCCTTAAATATAATTCAGGTATTTCAAAAATATTTACACTTTTTTATGATTTTTGTGACGAGTTGCTTAATGATTTCAAGACTAATTAGAATCAATTATCCTATCTGATTTGTCGATAATAGGAAGAAGTTATACTTAATCGTCTTTCGTTACACAAAGGAAATTGCGGAAAGACCAAAACGCTTGGTGGAAGAGAAAAAACTTTCTTCTTATAATACTATTTCACTATTTTTAAATATAAAATATAAGCACAAAGAATATTAATAAAGAAATTACAGTTATAAATATAAACATAAAAGAGAATAATAATGCCAAAAAACGGACAAACAAAGTCAACCATTCCAGAACTTAATCCCTTTGCCCATTTGCTAGATAGGGCTGAAAATAATCGATTAGCTATAATCAAAAGGCAATGATTACGCCAAATGATAGAAAAGAGTCCTAACGACCCTCTTTACTTGCCAAACGAACTCTTAAATCAAATTTTAACTTACTTACCCGACCCATACCAATTAACTCCCGAAGAAATTAATTTTTTGGCGGAAAATGTTGATGCATTAGATTCGGTTCTGAATATTTATCAAAACGCAAGCGATTTCGAGCAGAAACGGAGGGTAGAAATGTTGTGATTTGAGAAAAAAAAACGATTAGCCGCGATATGAAACAGGATTTACATTGAAAATTCGGCTGGCCCTGAACCATTTCTTGCTTGTCCCATAATGAAGAATGAGCAAATTCCTTTTGACTTATGAAAATTATATAGTCTTCGTAGCCATTCACGGGGACAACGACTGAGTGAGAGAAATGGGGAAGAGATATCAATAATACTTATTTACCAGTTGCTAGTATGATCAATTTGTGCTCCTATGATTATACTTGAATTATGGTTCAAAAATAAAAGAAAGGAAGAAATCCGAAAAAAATGAAAATTAATCAGAAACTTAGGAAGAATAACGATAAAAATTTCCTAGTATTTTGGTAAGGAGATTTAAGAAAAGATGCTTTTAATAATTATTAGATATTAGTATCCAGTTGTAGGTCTTTCCACTACTTTGCATTGCACTGGTAGTTTATAGCTAGCAGCTGTTAATGCTTGATAAGCAACATCTTTTGGTAATCCTTTAACCTCAAAAATAACTGTTAATTGCTTGGCTACGGCTACTCAACTATCAATTGAACCTTTACCCGAGCCCATACGAACTTCCAAAGGCTTTTTAGTTTTGGCTAAATGAGGAAAAATGTTAGTTTTCACTTGTCCGGCTTTGAACTTTTTCAAAAATTTTCTAATTACCTTGTGAGATGCCTCAATCTGTTTATTGCTAATATAAGAGCCCTGCTGGGCTTGTAAGCCGAATTCTCCTCATTTTACCTCTTTATTACCTTTGGCTTTCCCTTCATATTTTACAAGATGGGGATAACGATACTTAGGGTTTTGTTTTGGTATTAGCATGGATTTATAGAAGTTATATTTATTAATTTTTCTTTAACTTGTCTGAAAAACTATATTATCATTACCAAAAGAGTGATTAACTTCTGAAAAAAAGTAAATCGTCACAAACTAATAATTGGTTCTTATCATAAAAAATGACATTTTTAAAAATACTAATGCGAAAGCGAGTGGTAAAAAAAGAAAACTTTAATAATAATATAAATAAAAAAATTACGTTATATGAATAGCAACAGTGATAACAAGAAAATAAGCAATAAAATTTTTGGCATTGACCTCGGAACAACTAATTCCTGTATTGCCTTTGTGGAGGGCAAGGATAAAAAAGTATTAGAAGCTCTGGATGGGTCACGCACCGTTCGTTCCGCAGTAACTTATAGTAAAGAAGAGGGGAGATTTTTAGTCGGAACTGATGCCACCCGCCAAGCCGCAATTAAACAGGTTGTTTTCTCAGTTAAAAGATTGATGGGACAAGACCTCGAAAAAAACGAGATTAGAGAAAAATATAAGGATAGATTTATCTTCGTTCGAGATACCAAGGATGGTCGCTGAAAGGTTAGTCTTGGTAAGAACAAAAAAGGTGAAGAAGTGTTATTAACACCAGAACAAATTTCCGCTCACATACTAAATTATTTGACTAGTTATGCTGAGGATAGATTGGGAGAAAAAATTAAGAAGGTAGTAATTACCGTCCCTGCTTATTTTGATGATAACCAAAGACAAGCTACCAAAAATGCGGGAATAATTGCTGGTCTCGAAGTGGAAAGAATTATTAATGAGCCTACCGCAGCCGCACTGGCCTACGGGTTAGATAAGGCAGAAAAAGAACAAACTATCTTAGTTTATGACTTGGGAGGAGGAACCTTTGACGTTTCGGTTCTCCAAATTTCCGAAGGAGTTTTTGAAGTTCTTTCCACCGCCGGAATTAATACCTTGGGAGGTGATGATTTTGACAAAAAAATAGTCGATTATTTAATTCAAGAATTTGAGAAAGAAAACAAGATTGATTTGCGAACCAAGGACCAAAAAGAGATAGACCGTCGCATGACTCTCCAAAGATTACAAGAAGAAGCTACTAAGGCCAAACATGATTTATCCGGCAGTTTAGAAACCACGGTTTCTCTACCTTATATTGCTTCGAAAAATGAAAAGGCAGTTCACCTTGAAATAAAGATTACCCGAGCCAAATTTGAGAAACTAATTGAAGGTCTTGTCAAAGAAACGATGAAAGAGGTTGATAAGGCTCTTCAAGAAGCGAAAAAAAAATCAGGAAAAGGATTAGAGATTCAGCAAATTGTTTTGGTTGGAGGTTCAACCCGTGTGCAGTTGGTTCAGGAAGAAATCAAAAGGAAATTTGGGGATAAGAAAATTAACAAGTCAGTTAATCCAGACGAAGTAGTGGCCATTGGGGCAGCTATTCAGGGTGCGGTTTTACGTGGAGACATTAAAGATGTTGTGCTCTTGGATGTTACACCACTTTCCCTGGGCATTGCTACTCTCGGTGCCCGAGGTGAAGGAGAAATTAACGATATAATTATTCCGCGTAATACTACTATCCCGACCTCCGTTAGCCGTGTTTATTCGACAGCCGAGGATAATCAAACTAGTGTTCATATTAGGCCATTACAAGGAGAAAGGACCCGAGCTATGGATAATAAAGTATTAGGCAGTTTTGAATTGAGTGGTATTAAATTGGCTCCACGGGGGGTTCCCCAAATCGAGGTTACTTTTGGTATCGATTCTAACGGGATAATTAACGTGAAAGCCCAAGATAAAGAAACCGGAAAAAAGGCAGAAATTACTATTCGGGATAGCCAAAATTTAAGCGAAGCCGAAGTGCAAAAAATGGTGCAGGAGGCAGAGGAAAATCGAGAAAAAGATGAGCAATTTAAGAAAAATGTGGAAACACTGAATCGAGCACAAACTTTCTGTTATACTTTCGAGAACCAAATAAAAGAATGAAAAAAACACAAAAACTTTAAGGAAGATGACCCCCAATTTCAACAATTCCAAAATTATTATAATGATTTAAAAAAAGCGGTGGACGAGAAAGATTACGAGAAAATAAGAGAGGAAAATAAGAAAATTGAGGATTTAATGAAACTATCCGAAGAATTAGGACAAAAAATGTCTTCCCAAGAAAGCGAGAAAAAAGAAGAGGAGGAGGAAGAAATTGTGGATGTTAAACCTGAGGAAAAAGATAAGGAATAAGAAGAGAAGGCTGAACTTTTTACTTTCATAAACTTTCACCTCAATTCCCTTAAATCATGCCAAAAAATGCACTTAAAACAAAGCGAGAAAAAAGCGGAGGCTAGCCTCCGTAAGGAATATTAAATCACAGTTTTTGAAATCACAGTTTTTGCCCGACTTTTTTCCAAATCTAGCAAAGCATCACGTAAAACAATAGCTCGGTCAAAACGAAATTCCCGCGTGGATTTTTTCATTTGCCGCCGCAAACTTTTTCGCAACTTTAACAATTCTTTTTCACTCATTTCTCCCCTTTGTGCCCTTTCCACCGAGGCTGTTATGACTGGGTCTAAAATTATATCCTTAACTGGCTTTTGAATGGTTTGGGGAACAATATTATTTTGTGAATTATGGGCTTCTTGAATCTGACGGCGACGGTTAGTTTCCTGGATAGCACCCAACATATTTTTTGTTTTTTCTCCCGTGTCCGAGTAGAGAATGACTTTGCCGCTTTTATTTCGCGAGGCTCGGCCAATTATTTGAATTAGCGAACGAGTATCTCGCAAAAATCCGGGCTTGTCGGCATCCAAAATACAAACCAGGGAAACTTCCGGCAAATCAATTCCCTCTTTTAACAAATTAATACCTACAATTACATCATAAACTCCCCGCCGCAAGCTAGTAATCGCCTGATAACGCTCAAAGATTTCTAAGCGGCTGTGTAAATATACTACCCGAATATCCTTCTCACGGAGATAACTAGCAATTTGCTCGGACATGACGATAGTCAAAGCATAAATAAGCACTTTCTCCCCTCGACTGGCTTTTTCGACGATTTCTCGCATGATGTCCGTAATCTGGTTAGCAGAACTCCGCACTTCTACTACCGGATCCAAAAGCCCCGTGGGACGGATAATTTGTTCGACCGGCTGATGATTTACCTTGGCCATTTCAAAATTGCCGGGAGTAGCCGAAACATAAAGAGCGTAATCAAGTTTCTGAAAAAACTCTTCTTGATTAAGGGGCCGATTATCCAAAGCCGAAGGCAAGCGAAAACCGTATTTTACCAAGGTTTCCTTGCGTCTTCGGTCGGTATTATACATGGCTCTAACCTGAGGAATCGTAATGTGTGATTCATCAATAATAGTTAAAAATCCCTCCGGAAAATAATCTAGTAAGACAAAAGGAGTTTCGCCTGGTTGTCGACCATCAAAATACCGGGCATAATTTTCAATGCCCGGACAAAAACCTCGGTCTCTTAAATCTTGTAAGTCTTGGCTGGTGCGGACTTCTAACCTTTCGGCTTCGAGTAATTTACCTCCTTTTGCCAATTCCTCTTTTCTTGCAGCTAATTCTTGCCTAATTTTAGCGAAAAGTTTTTCTTCCGCGGCAATGCCTAACTCTTCTCCCTCTTTAACATAATCAGCAACGTAATCCTGAGCCGGCGGAATAGCAATTTCCGTCAAACTCGCAATTTTCTCCCCAATTTGTTTGTTCCACCTTTCTATTTTCTGAACTTTGCCATCATTAATAACTATCCGAAAATAATAATCCTCTTCCCAACCCAGCATGAAAAAAATACTATCCCCCTCCCTCTGATAATTCCCACCATTAAGATTTTTCCCCTCCTGATAACCAAGATGGATTATTTTTGCCAGAATTTTTTCGGTCCTAATCTCCTCACCAACTTTTAAATAAAATACTACTCTCCGGTAAGAAGTGGGATTAAAACAACCATAAATTGCGGCTACTGAGGCCACTACGATTACAAAATCATCCGACCAAAGAGAATTTAATGTTTTCAGCCGCATTTTGGCAATACCAGCATTGCGTTGAACTTTCTTGCTAATATAAGTATTGCTCTCGGGTTTGTAAGCCTCCGGCTGATAATAATCAAAATAAGAAACATAGTATTCTACCTTATTGTGCGGAAAAAAGCCTTGCATTTCCTGGTAAATTTGCATAGCTAAGGTCTTATTAGGAGCCAAAATTAAAGTGCTTTTTTGGGTCTGTTGAATAATATTAGCCATGGTAAAAGTCTTGCCCGTGCCGGTAGCTCCTAATAATACTTGTTCTTTTTGACCTTGTTGGATACCCCGAACTAGCCCGGCAATGGCTTTCGGTTGGTCCCCACAAGGAAAAAAGTTAGTTACTAGTTGGAACATTTGTAATCATTTTTAAGTAAAAAAGATGAATATAAAAAAAATGCATGACTTGAAAAAAAAGTTAGATTTGTGCATAACTTGTCAAACTCCGATTTATGAGGGTGAAATTGTTCATATTATAGATATAAATAATTCAAAACAGCCTGTTCCTAATTTCATTTTGAACCAAAAAACCCCCACTGACTTCTTTTTTCAGTGCGATTGGTGCTACCAAGAATGACAAAAGGATCTGCAAACTCTAATTGTGGGATTATCACAGATATGAAATAAGATGATTTTCGGTTTGCTGCTTTTGGTTAATGTAGTAATAATATTTTTCTTAGTTAATTGATTATTAAAAAAGTTTTTAAATTACACGTTGTTTGATTTTAAAGAGGATAGTGTGGAAATGTTTACAGCGAAAGTGATGCTGATATTACTGATAATAGTGTTTCCGGTTTTTCTTTTGGAAATATGAGTCATCAGAAAACTAGCCCCCGCAAATAGGGACAGATTTAAGATAAGAAAGAAAAATACTTAATTTTTCGGCTTAGAAAAATCAATCTTTTTTGTTTCCTTGCTAACGAGGATCAAGTTATCCCAGGAATAAAAATCATTAGTTTCGACCGTATCTAATAGCACAAAACTTTGGCCTACAACGGAGGAAATTCGTTCTACTTTCGTTGGATAAAAATCCTCCGGAGAAGTTATTCTTTTAGTTTGCAAAAATCCTTCGAGTAAAATAAGATCATTTTTACGTCATTTATCAATAACTTCGAAAAATAATTCTCCTTGGATACGACAAAAAAAGGTATTGAGAGGATTTTCCTTGGTCGGAACTTCTATCTTAAAGGAAAAAACATCTTTTTCCCTACTAGTCACCTCACAATTATTAATTATTCTTCCCAATAATCGAACCTGGTTAATTGCCTTGTTAGGAACGCCAGACAACTTGCTAAAATCAACCACTTGAATTATTATTTGTCGTCCTTCTTTTTCATTCCGTAAGTAGCCTCTTACTTCTATTATCTCCCCATCAAAAACTTCTTTTTGTAGAGTTAGAGCCACTTTTCCATTAGCGTGGCATCGTAATACTGTTTGAACTTCATTAGGGTTAGTGACTAGTAAACTAAAATAGACTAACAATTCTTTAGTCAAACTTTTTTCTTTAAATTCTCGCGGCAAAACTTTACCGACTACTCTGATTTTATTCAACAACATGTTTTTCCGTAAATCTCGTTTTTTTCTGATCCGTTAAGTTAATTAAATTATAACGAGAAAGAAAGATATGTGATGCCATCTGTAAGATATTTTTTTGGAGTTGGGGTATTTTCTCTCGTGAGGTAGTAAAGTAAATAACTCAATAAACTCCGCTTACAAACTGTTTAGTCGGATAAGCCGACTTTCAATTTTCTTCCTCTGAGATTTCAGTAATATTTTCCCTACCCACCAAATTTTCAATATCAGCAATTAATTTTTCATACTTAGCAATATTTTCCTTCTTATTACCCAAACAAAGCAATTCGTATTGACAAACCATTTTTTTTCTCGTCATTTAATTTTTATATCTTACACTAAATTAGGCTAAATAATTTAACTTTCCAAAGATATTTCTTCGGAAGCGAAAAAGAATATTGGTAAAATGAATAAAAAGTATAAGTAATGATACGATGAAGAAAGTCATCTTTTTTAAGTTTGCCAAACAATTGAACGAAAGCGAGTGGAGAGAAAAAATAGGAGGAAAAGAGATTACAAAAGGGATGCTGGTGAGGAATAATTTTCCCTCTGATAATTACTACTTTTTGAAAATTAAGGATAAAGTTGTTTGTGAAAACAAGTTTGTTAATATTCTGGCTCTTCGTAAAAAAAAAAAAAGGGGTGATTATGAAAATTTGTTTACTCGTCAAACTATTTCCAATCAACCCTGTCTCTTGCGGCTGGAATATGATTGCAGTGACAATGTAAATGATGATTGCAGTGACGTTTTATGGATAGCAAAAGAAAACTGAGATAATTGTTTTCTAGTAGTTGTTAATGATAATTGAGACCTAAGGGCTGTTCTTTCCGACGGAATGCTTAATTTTCGCTTGACTCAAGAAATAGTTTTCAACACCACTTATGAGGATGACGGTGGGCGAATAGAAATACGAGGGACTGTGGAAAGGAACGAAAGTCAGAACATTCCGAAAATAAATCTCATTAATTTGTGGACGAGCCTTGCAAGATGAGAAAATAACTGAAAAAAAATTTTTCCGCCCGACCACGGAGAAATTTCGGTTGTCATAAGAAATATAGACAATACCAAAGTTAATTTTGAGGTAGACGGCTGAGGTATTGGTGCACTTGATATGTATGATTATGGCGAGAGTGGAGACAGTTTCCCTTCCGGTTCAATATCATTTCAAAGTGTGCGTGAGAGAGAGAATATTGATACCTCTTCTCACCATCTCTCTTTTTTTAAATCTGGCCTAAACCAAACAGAAAATTCCTTGGGAAAAATAATTGCTTTAATAGGCTTAGCAATAGTGGTAGTGGTTGGTAGCGGTTCGACTTTATTTGGCTACTTTTTTCTCCGGAAGAAAAATAAGAGTAATTAAAAAATTTTCTTAAAGAAATGACCTGGCATTATCTTTCTGGCGACTTGGTCTTAATAATTTTTGCTATCAAAGATAAATTATAACATGACAGATAATAATCATGAAGAGAGGGAAAGATAACTCTTAACAAACAAAAAAAATGTCCCAAATGTGACTTTTATCTTTAATCAAAATCATCCTCGCTTGCAAATCCAAATCCAACATTTGGCCGCGTGAATGGTGGCTATTTTCAATGCTTTCAAAAAAGAATCCAGTAGTTAGGATAAGTTAAGGAAATAATTATTATAATGAGAAAATGTTCACAACGCTACCGCGAAATTAAAGACCAAATTCCGGTTAATAAGCATTATGAGTTAACTGAGAGTTTAGTTTTTCTTCAAAATAACAATCGCGAAAAAATTAAAAATATTAAAGTCAGTTTTGCCTTAAGTCAATCCAAGCAAAAAACCATCAGAGCAAGCAAAATAATTCTTCCGCATCCAGTGAAGAAAGAACGGAAAATTGTGGTGGTAAAAGATAATTTACCGGACGATATTCTAGTTAATTTACCTCATGATGATAATATTGTGTTGTTGACCATTGCGGAGTTACAACAAAAAATTACTGGTCGTAAAAAATCCCAATGGGGATTTACTAAATTACTGGCTCATCCTGCCAGCGAAAAACAAATTAAATCCCTAGAAAAAATTTTGGGACCGGCTGGTTTATATCCTGCTCCAAAAAAAGGTAATTTAACTGAAAATATTAGGGCAGAAATAGAAAAATTTAGCCAGGGCGAGCAAGAAATAAAGTCTGATAAATCCGGAAATATCCAATTAGTAATCGGCAAGAGCAACTTTACCTTGGAGCAATTAAGAAATAATTATAATAGTATACATAATAAAATAATTGAGTTGCGACCAGAAAATTGGAAAGGGAAGATTTTCAATAGCATTACCCTCTCAACAGCCATGGGTCCAGGGATTAGAATTACTATTTAGACTAAAATATTAGGTTATGCCAAATTCCGAAAAAGTAGAAAATTTTTTAAACCAATATTTAGAAACATATTATCCTAGACAAGAAAGAAACAGCATCACTGAGTTGAATTTTTACGGCGGAAATTTTACTGCAATTTTAAAAGGAGAAAAATTAGATTTAAGCGATTTTACTAGTTTAGAAAAATTAGATTGCAATGAAGATTACATTACTGAGTTAAATGTAAGCAGATGTTCGCAATTAAAAATACTTTTCTGTTGCGGAAACCGCCTAGAAAGTTTAGATTTAAGCGAAAACCCTAATTTAATTGAACTCGATTGTTCTTTAAATAAATTAACTGCCTTAAATTTGATTAACAACCCCAAGTTGGAAATGGTGGAAGTGCAACTTAATTTCATTGCTGCTAACCTAGATGTTTTCTCACACTTAACCGAATTAAGAGTATTGAATTTAGGTTGAATTGAAGAATTAGAATACGAAAAATTAGCAAAATTTAATAAGAAAAACAAATTTTCTGGTTCCTTACAAGCCTTAGAAAACTGTCGTGATTTAAAAAAACTTTATCTTACTTGCCAACCACAAATCGAACAAGGTTTAGAATATTTACCTACTGAAAAATTAACTGTTTTTGAATATCGAGGTAGTGCTTTTGAAGATGTATTAAAAAATTTTGATTTTGGAGAAGGTCAGGAAAAACGTAGTATTCTAGCCTCGGTATTGGCTGCTAGAAGTCCAAGCAAACAAGCCCAAATTACTGAGACTTTTGAAGACTTATTTCGAGCCGAAAAAAATAACAAAGATTTGCAAAGAGAATTAAGTTTAAAAGAATATAAAATTATTGCTTTCAAAGAATTGATAAACCAAAACTATGATAAAACTTTAATATTAATATTTATAGCAGTGGTCGGTTGGTTAATTTCGTTAATCCAAACTATTTATATTTTAAAAGAAAGATATTTGAAGAGTCAAAATTATGAGCAGCAAAAATAAAATCACCAATATAGTTCAGGAATTAGATAATTTAAGTTTGGGAGAAATTGACGAACTGATAACTAATATTAAAGAGCGTTTCAACATCCAGGAGGAAGTAATGGTGGGTCCAACAACTTCTATAACCGAAACAAAGACCGAAGAAAAAGTTATTAATGTTTCATTGAAATTGACTGGAATAAAAGAAGGGGCGAATAAGATGCAGTTTTGTAAAGAAATTGTGAATATTATCAAGGAAAAAAAAGGTGAAACTATTAATCTTATTCAAGCGAAAAACCTACTCGAAGAAAAAAAAACAATTTTGGAAAACATTCCTCGCCCCGAGGCCGAAAAAATCCAAAAGACCTTGGAGGAAAAAGGGGGGCTAATAGAAATCAAAGAAAGTTAGTTAATGTCATATCGTATAATTCTAAGTGGAAAAAATCAGCGACGAGAGTATTTGGGTCTTAATCGTTCTCCATTGTTTCAAGATTTACCAAACAAAGATTTTGGGAAAGAACAAAAATTATCATATGATAATTTTTTTCGCACTGGCTTTGAACAGTTGTTTGCGGCTTATTTTCCGGCCGAGTTTAGTAATTATAATAATCAAATTCGGTGCGGAGTTGGCAAAATTACTTACGAAGAACCTAAAATCAGCGAAGAGGAGTCTCGCATTAAGGCTCTAACGTGAAGTTATGCTGTTTCCTTGGTTTGATCCTGGGACTGAACTTGTCACAAAATTCAAATTCCGCTCTCGGGCGACGAGATTAGTGATGATGTTAAACAATGGGTCGAAAAAAGTTTCAAAATCGGTAAGTTTGTTTGCCAGGAAAAGGTGCCGGGCCAGCAATGAGAGATCCAAGAAAAAGAAGAAAAACTAAAAATAACTCTTAAACTCTTAGAGCGACAAGAAAAAAACTTAATTGTCGAGTTTCGGTGTGTGGGCGAGAAGAAAATAAATTTTTGCCAGTTGCCTAAAATTACGGCCCACGGCAATTTTATCATCAACGGTCATGATAAAGTAGTAGTTTTTCAGTCCGTGCGAGCTCCCTCGGTTTATTTTTTTACTGACGAAAATCAAGAAATTTACGGGGAAATTATCCCTTTTAAAGGTCCCTGGCTTAATCTTTCATTTAATAAGAAAAAAAATGGTATCGTCGAGTTAAGGTTCCTTAATTCGGGAGTTACTATTAACCTTTTAGACTTAATGAAAACTTACCAAATAACCCCGGAGGACCTGGGTAAATTATTTGGTCAAGAAGATTTGAATAAAGAAGACTATCCTAATGCTCAATCTCTCGAACCGGGTATTGATTTACCTCATTTTTTATTTAACCGACCTAATTCTTACTTTGTTTTTGGTAATTTAGGGCGGAAA
Organism: Racocetra fulgida; assembly: GCA_910592135.1. Taxonomy (NCBI): domain Eukaryota; kingdom Fungi; phylum Glomeromycota; class Glomeromycetes; order Diversisporales; family Gigasporaceae; genus Racocetra; species Racocetra fulgida. The sequence continues at coordinate 2,346 of CAJVPZ010000034.1, read as the reverse complement.
AAATTCAACCAAAAGTCTAGTCTGTGGCGGCAAGTATCAGGACAAATCTTAGCCGAAAATTTATATGATAATGAGGGGGATTTATTACTCTCGCATGATACCATTCTCAATGAAAAAAATCTTGCTATATTAGTCAAGGCTTACCAAGAAAAGAAACTTGTTTCTCCCTTCTTATCTCCCGAGATTAACAATTTATACCTTCTAAAAATAAAAGCCCCCCATCAGTCCCAAAAAACAATTCCCGTAGTCGGATTCGCTACCGACTTATCCGAAGAAAAAACTTACTTTGACTTGGCTGACTTGATTTGTGCGGTCTCTCTTTTTCTTAATTTGCGTTATGGCTTAGGCAAGACAGAGAAAGAAGAAGATAAAGACAAATTAGAAAACCAAGTTATTCGGCGAGTAGGAGATTTATTTTACAATCTTATCGAAACTAAATTAGGAAGTTGAATTAATATCATTAGTAAAAATTATTTGGCTCAACTTTCTCATTTTAAGAAGGCCAATTTGACGAAAATTCCTCGTCTGGAAGATTTTGGGATTTTGTTGCAACATCTTTGTAATACTTCCCCATTATTCCAACTCCAAAATCAAAACAATCCCTTAGCTAAGGCTTCTTATAACCAAAGAATCAGTGTCTTGGGCCGGGGAGGATTTAGTTCTTCAACCACTACTTTTTCGGCTCGTAATGTTGGCCCTTCCCACCTGGGGCGCTTAGACCTAGTGGAAACTCCCGAAGGGCAAAATGCCGGTTTGGTCCGTAATCTGACTATTCGCACCAAAATAAATGACTACGGTCAAATGGTAGTTCCTTACTATCCGGTGCAAAACGGCATCATCGTGGGAAAAATAGTTTATTTAACTCGGGAAGAAGAGTGAGACAATTACATTATTCATTGTGCTATTCGGGTTAACGAAAATAATCAAATCGAGGAAGAAAAAGTTTTGGCCCGTTTCCGTGATGATTTAGTCTGAGTATCGGTTAATCAACTAAACTACATTGATTCTTCTTTTTATCAACTAAACTCCATTACTAGTGCGTCAATACCTTTTTTTCAACACAACGATGCTACTCGGATGTTAATGGCAACTAACATGCAACGACAAGCGGTGCCACTATTAAGAAATCAGGAGCCATGAGTAGCCACCGGGGTTGAAACCAATGTTGCGGCTAGTTCTTCTTTGGCTGTTCGGGCCGAGAAAGAAGGGGAAGTTGTTTACGTTGATAGCCAACAAGTTATCGTCAAAGAAAGCACCGGAGGGAAAAAAATTTATCACTTGAAACAACTAGTAGCCTCCAACAAAAATGTTCTGGATTTTTCGGTGCCTCGAGTGAAAAAAGGCGACCATGTGGCACCCGGACAAATAATTGCTAGTGACAATTGTATCAAAAACGACGAATTAGCACTAGGTTATAATCTAAGAGTCGCTTATTGCTGCTGAGAAGGCTATAATTTCGAAGACGGGGTAGTTATCAATGAGCGTTTAGTCAAAAAGGACATTTTAACTTCTTTTTTCGTTAAAAAATATACTGTTATTCGTTATGATACCAAATACGGCGAAGAAATTTTCACTAACCTACTTCCTTATTTAGATCCGAAGAAAAACCATCCCAGAGAAGCCCAAGAAAAATTGGCTCATTTGGATGAAGATGGTATAGTTAAAGTTGGCAGTCGAGTAAAAGAACGTGATGTTTTAGTGGGCAAGCGAACTCCCCAACCACGGCCCACTGACGAAAGCGAGGAAGATTCTTTATTACTAAGTTTGTTGGGCGAGGCTTCTCGCAATTTTGTTGACTCCTCTCTTTATTTACCATCCGGCGAGAAAGGTGAAGTTTACGAAGTGCAACGCAAAAAATTAACCAAAAATAAGAAAGAATTAGAAGTGGTAGAAGTTTACGTGGCCCAAGAAAGAAAAATTGAGGTAGGCGACAAAGGAGTTAATCGTTACGGGGGGAAATGGACCGTAGCTAAAATTGCTCCGGCCGTTGACTTACCTTTTGACGAGGAAGGAAAAACTTTTGACCTTCTTATTAATCCTTTGAGTGTTCCTACTCGCCTTAATATCGGACAATTACTGGAAACTATTTTGTCTGAAGCCTCCTTGCGTCTGGGGGAAAAACTACTATTTCGGCCTTTTAATACTCTGGCGCCTAACACCATTCAACAAATAATCCAAGAAGCCGGAATAAAAGATTGCGGAAATCGCCAACTGTTTGATGGCCGCACCGGCCAACCGTTTGCTAACAAGATTTATACTGGTTATACCTATACTCTAAAATTAAATCACATGGTATCAGATAAAATTCATGCTCGCAATACTGGACCTTATTCTCTAATTTACCAG
>CAJVPZ010000033.1:0-29714 GCA_910592135.1 Racocetra fulgida | reverse complement strand
ATATATAAAATTAGGTGAGTCAACTCATTTGATTTATAAGTAACAGCACTTAGGTAGGATATGTCCTATGACTGCTAATGTTAATATATTATAGTTTTCTATGTCTGTTTGCACTATTTGCTTTCTTTGTACATTGCTTCTTCTTTTTCCTTTTTGGGCTAAGTTCTTCACCGCTTCAGCCCTTTCTCTGTTTTCAACAAAGGTGCCTTTCAGGAGCGTCTAGCGACTCTCCCTCTTGTTTTAGGGTTTCGTTCTAGGTTATCCAGTCTTTTTAGTATTTCTTTCAGTGCTGTTTCTAGACTATATTGACTTGTTTCTTCTTTATTTTTGGTTCTTTTTTGCTTCGCTTCTTTAAAATTCTTCTTCCTATTTTTCCTTGTTTCTTCTTTTACTGATTCCTCTGCTTCACTCTCTTTATATTCAGATTCTTCACTAAACTTTTCTTCTTCTCTTTTTCTTCTTGTATTGATTACTTTTTCTTCTTTTTCTCTTGATCGTGATCTCTTCGATCTGTCTTGGTTATCTTTATCTGAATTGTATTAAGTTTTCCATTCTAGTATCCAGTTGTTGTATCTCACTGGCCTTGCTGTAGCTTTATCTCTATTTTCTTTATTTTCAAAAGTTACTATTGCAATCACTCTTTGCTAACCATTTCTGTTGCATGGGATATATACTGATTTTGCTGCCTTGCTTCTTAGTTTGTTTAGCAGAAGTACCTCCGATGCTCCCCTTGGCACACCTCTTAATCTTGCTGTTATCTTGCTTCGTCTGTTTCGTTCGTCGAAATCTTCTATATTTTCTGTAATTCTTGCTAGTTTATCGTCACCTATTGGTATTGCCCATGGTACTTCTGCTTCTCTTTCTCTGTTTATCTTCAATATTGCTCGTGCTTTTGTAAAGCTTCTCTTAATTTGTATGTCTTCTACTGTGCCTATTTTCTTACAGGCATACTATATTTCCTGCTGATTTATATCCTTTGGCAAGTCCCACAGTGTTATATATTTTGAGTTTCTGTCTTCATTGTCTACATTTGGTCTTCTCTTTTCTTCTTCTTCTTCTTCTGAATTGTATTTTGCCTTCCAGTCTTCTTGTTGTTTTTTATATTTCATTTCTTTTTTTTCTTTCTTTGTTATGTTGTTGTTGTTTTCTTTCTTCTTGTGTTGTTTACTTTCTTCTAGAATCATTCTAAACCAATCTCAGCTTTTCTTCTCTATCTTGTCTATTGCTTCTTTTCTTCCTGCTTCACAGTCGAAAGTAACTTCTATCCACTTGTTATAGTTCTTAAAAACTTCTTTAACTTCTTTAACATGGTTGTTGCCTGCCAGCATCTCTTTTACCATTTTAATACGTTGTTCTTCATCCTCTCCTGGCACATTATAGGCTGGTATATTTGCTTTATAGTTGCCTGTGTTGCTGCATGGACGTCTGCTTGGTGCCCAGATGCTTTGGCTTAGTGGAATTGCTGCTAATATCAGGTCTTCTTCAACTGCTTCTTGGCCAGATGATCTTATGTCTTCCATCTCGCATTCTTCATTATAGTTCTTCTTGTTTTCTTCATCTCTTCTGGGTTTCTTTTCTGTTTTTTTATCATCCCTATTCTTATCTCGCTTTCTTCATCTAGTATTACTATTGCTTCTTCTCGTTTACTAATGACCTGATTTTGTTTGTCTGTTGTTATGTCTAATTTTTGCAATTGCTGCTGTACAGTTTCTAAACTATTTTCTTTTTTGTCTCTAACTAATATCTCTTCTTCTTGTCATCTCTTTTTTCCTGCTGTTGGTTCAATATTATCAGGTTCTTTTATAATCTCCATCTTATTTTCTTCTTTTTTAACCTCCTCTTGACTCATGTTTGTTAGATAATTAATTGAACCTGGGTTTAGTTCGATCATTTTGGCTTTTTCTTGCCATTTCTGTACTATCTTCTCTGGGAGCCTGTATTTTGCTTCCAGTAGTACTTCTCGTATTTGACCAAATATAGACATCATCTCTAATATATTCTCATCTAAATTCTTTGTAGATTCTGCAGCTTTCATTGGATATCTGAGTAGCCCCATATCGTATATATTATGTATGATCTCTATCTCTGTTATTGATTCTAATTCTGTTGATTTGTCTGATTGATTTGTGATTCTAGAATGTACTATCTATCTAATCTATCTTATCTTATCTGCTCTTTTAGTTCACGTGTTATTTGTTGTTTGTGTATTTTAGCACATGTTTGCTGGTTAATTTTGGACGTGTCTTTGTTTTGTTTAGATTTACGTGTTTGTGTTACTCTAATGATCTGCGATTCCAAGTTACTGGCAGTGCCCACTTTTCGTAGTGAAATTTTCTAAAAAAAATTTGTTTTCCTTCGTTAACTTGTTTCTGTAAGCCCAGCTTTATCAAGACTTAAAACAACTATTAGTTATTTTTGTTACTCTTCTTGTTTTCTTAAAGCCTCTTAATATATTTTCTAGGTAGTTTATTCAGTTTTCGCAGTTATTCTTCTCTGGTTATTTGTGTTCGAGTGATCGTCAGGGAGAGTTCGTCTTTTATTATTATTATTTTTTTTTAATATTAGTATTAGTGTTAGTATTTTTTTTATTTTTTTCACTTCTATATAAAAAGATATTATTAGATTGGTAATATTTTATCATAATACAGTAGTTTAACAAGATGTTCTGAGATAGATGGGTCTTCAGATTTTTTATAAATTTACTATGATATATTTTTATAGATATATCTGCTCAGTATAACTGGTTGCTTATAAGTGTCTTTAGAAATAATTGTAAGATATTAAAACTAAATAATAAGCTCAACATTTTGTTATATTTATAACAAAAATAATCTTAATAAAGAATCACTGACAAAACAGCTATAGTAGAAAAAAAAGAGAATTAAAATATATACAAAAACAAATATAAATATAAATATTAAATTAAAGAGTAAATTTATTTGTGAACATCACCAAAACACAACCAAACTCTCTTTGATGATTACTCAGACACAAACAACCAGAAAAGAAAACTGCAAAAACAAGTAAACTATCTAATAAACATATCAAGAAGCTATAATAAAACAAGAAGAGCAACAGAAATATATCAGCAAAATTTTAAAGGTGCTATATTTTGATAGTAATCCTCTAGATTACAATCGATATACAACCGCACTGCTGATTATTATCATTAGTGATTACTAATGATATATAAAAAAAAATTCATTAAATTTTTTTAAAATTTAACATTAATTTTCTCAATAACTATTAATCTAAATTGGCTCAAATTTTACCATATATAGTATCTATATTCAACTATAATATAGTAAAATTTTAGCCAATTTGAATTAGTAGTTCTTAAGAAATCATTTATTAACAATAGTTAATTTTTTTAAAAAAATTAACTATCGTTAACAAACAATTTCTTAAAAACTACTAATTCAAATTGGCAAAATTTTACCATATTATAGTTAAATATAGATACTATATGTAGTAAAAATTTAACCCAATTTGGATTGATAGTTAGTAAGAAAATTAATGTTAAATTATAAAAAAATTGGTCGAAATTTATTTATTTATTTATTTTTTTTTTAATATTAAGGTGACCACTTTGAGGTCTGGCACGTTTTATTAAACTTTGGATCGAATGCTAGTGTAACCACATGGGCTATCCCTGACTTTGTTACATTAACGAGGATACATGCTAGCCATATATACAACTTTTGGTTGTCTATTTAAGCAGTCTTGCATATGTAACCTATATGAACTACACTAGATGTCGTATCTGTAACCCACTATTACTTGAGTTACCCAATTAAATCTTCTGATCAACTTAGCGCCGTTGGGTTATTCTCCTCAAAGAGGAACTGCCGTATAAGCCCCTTAGGACTTTAAAGCAGACACACACTACCATATAGGAGGGTCCTTTATCCTTGTGGTAAACCTACCAGAGCGGTCCATGTCCCACACATGTATCACCTAGATTTTTAGTAACTTATGCCTAGGCTGCAGCCAAATACTTGCGGCTTTTTACCTCCGCTATTGTTATCTACTCTGTGCCCTTGCAAAGTTCACCCAAACCCCAGCACACACTTTACAGACTATCAACAGTACTTCGATGCCAACTACAGTACCCCAAACTCCCAATCCAGATGGCCCAAGAGGAACCAGTGGGCATCCTCTGGTATTCCGAATGAATCCTTTTTTTCCTCTGGCTAGTCCGGTGGCCTGGTTGGTATAGTGCTTTTGCCAAACACTCGGTGCTTGTTCAGTTTACTGCTAGTGTCCGGTTCCTCAGATGATAATACTTTACGTAGTACCGTCGAAGATCTGTGCTACCTCTCTACTCGGAACTTTTTAAGGGGCTTCCATATCCCCCGATCCCTTGGATTGATTTGGCTGCTTCACTTGGGTTTCATGTAAATCATGCGTTATACTACATTCCACAACCTCCCAATACAAGTTGGTGAGACCAAGGTTACAGGTGCTTACCCAATCGATATATCATACAGTTTAACCGTAACGCATTTCTGCAAATTCGAATTTCGTTCCCAGTGAGATTCGAACTCTTGTCCTGCCGCTTAGGGGTGCGACAACTTACCAACTACATTAAGTCACCACACCCTTTGGTCGAAATTTATAAAATTGTTATTAAACAATAGTAATTATAATTGTTATTTATCAATAATCATCATTTATAATTAGTAATATATATCGATATATAGCAGTTAATCAATATATATTAATAATTTTTAATTGATATATATCGATTAACTGCTATATATCAATATATAATTGCTTAAAAATTTTGCTGATGTAATCAATAGTTGTCTTAAGTCTTGATAAAGCTATGCTTACAGAAAACAAGTTAACGAAGAAAAAAAGTATTTTTTAGAAAATTTCTCTTTGAAAAGTGGGCATTGCTAGTGACCTGAAATCACAGATCATTAAAATAACACAAACACATAAATCTAAACAAAACAAAGATACGTTAGAAATAAGTCAGCAAATACGTGTTGAGATATGCAAACAACAAATATTATGTGAACTAAAAAGAGCAGTTAAGATAGATTAGATAGAATATTCTAGAAAAATAAATCAATCAGATGAATTACCAGAATGAGAAATAATAACCAAAATGGAGCACATACATAATATATACAATATGGGGCTGCTTAAATATCTAATAAAAGCTGCAGAATCACATCTCAAGTATCTTAACTGTTTATTCTTGCTAGATTGTCTACAAAAGGCAAAAGAAAGAGAACCTGATGAAATAGACTGTATAGCTGCATTCTGTATTACAAAGAATTTAGACAAGAATATATTAAAAATACTAACTATATTTAGTCAAATACAAGAAGTACTGGTTGAAGCAAAACGCAAACTCTCAAACCATATCATACAGAAATAGCAAGAAAAAGCCAAAATAATTGAATTAAACCCAGTTTAATTAATTATTTGACAAACATGAGTCAGGAAGAGAAGATTATTAAAGAAGCTAACAATATTAAACCAATAGCAAAAAAGAAGAAATGACAAGAAGAAGAGATAGCAGCTAAAGACAAGAAAGAAAATAGTTTAGAAACTATATAGCAACAATTACAAAAATTAGACATAATGACAGACCAACAAAATCAAGTTACTATTAAACAAGAGAAAATAATAATAATATGAGATGAAGAGAGTAAGAAAAGAAAGACAGGAAAGGATGTGACAACTTAGTGTAGTTGGTAAGTTGTTGCACCTACAAGTGGCAGGACAAGAGTTTGAATCCCATCAGCAATGAAATTCAAATTTGTAAAAATGTGTTACAGTTAAACTGTATGACATGTCGATCAGATCAGCACCTGTAACCTTAGTCTCACCAACTTGTATTGGGAAGTTGTGGAATATAGTATAATATATAAGTTATATGAAGCCTGGATGAAGCAACCAAATAAATCTAAGAAATCGGGAGATATGAAAGCCCACTTGGGAAGTTCCGAGTAGAGAGGTAGCACAGATCTTTGACAGTGCTACGTAAAGGATTATTATCTAGGGAACTGGACACTAAAGGCAAACTGAACGAGGACTGAATATTTGGCAAGCACTATACCAACCAGGTCACCAGATTAGCCAGAAGAAAAAGGATTTATTTAGAATACCAGGTGACGCCCACTAATCCCTCCTGGACCATCTGGATTGGAAGTTTGGAGTGTCAATGATTGGCATTAAAGTACTATTGATAGTCCATAAAGTGGGTGCTGAGGTTTGAGTAAACTTTGCAAGAGCACAAAGTAGGTAATGGTAGCGGAGGTAAAAAGCTACAAGTACTTGTTCGTGGCCTGGGCGTAAGTTACCGAAATCTAGATAATACATGTATAGGATATGGACCACTCTAGTAGATTTATCACGAAGATAAAGGACCCCTATATGGAAGTATATATCCGCTTTAAAGTTCTAAGGGGCCTTTTTGACAGTCCCTCTTTGAAGAGAATATCCGACAATGCTAAGTTGATCAGAGGGTTATAGATATAGCATCTAGTGTAGTTCATATGGGTTACATATGCAAGACTACTTAAATAGACAACCAAAAGTTATACATATGGCTAGTTGTATTTTCGTTAATATAACAAAGTCAGGAGTAGCCTATATGGTTGCCTTGACATTCGAATCAAAGTTCAATAAAACATGCCAAACCCCAAAGTGATTACCTTAACATTAAAAAAAAAAAAAAAGACAGGAAAGAAGCCCAAAAGAGATGAAGAAAACAAAAAGAACTATAATAAAAAATACAATATAGAAGATATAAGATTATCCAGCCAAAAAACAGTTAAAAAAGATCTGATGTTATTAGCAATCCCACTAAGTTAGAACATTTAGGCACTAAGTAGATGTCTATGTAGCAATACAGGCAACAATAAAGCAAATATACCAGCCTATAATATGCTAGAAAAGAATAAAAAACAATGTATTAAAATGGTAGAAGGGATGCTAGCAGACAACAAACATATTAAGGAAGTTAAAAAAGTTTTTAAAAACTATAACAAGTAGATAGAAATTACTTTCGACTGTGAAGCAGAAAGAAAAGAAGCAATAAACAAGATAGAGAAGAAAAGCTGAGATTGGTTCAGAATGATTTTAAAAGAAAGTAAACAACCCAAAAAGAAAGAAAATAATGATAATGAAGCAAGAAAAGAAAAAAAGACAAGAAATTTAAAAAACAACAAAAAGAACAGAAGGCAAAATATGATTCAGAAGAAGAAGAAAGAAGAAAACTAAATACAGATAATGAAGATAAAAACTCAAAATATATAACTTTGTGGGATCTACCAAAGAATATAAATCAGCAGAAAATACAGTACATCTGCAGGAAAATAGGCATAGTAGAAGAAATACAAATCAAGAGAAGCTTTAAAAAGCACATACAATATTGAAAATAGACAGAGAAAAAGAAGCAGAAATACTATAGCTGATACCAATAAGTGATGAAAAGCTGGCAAGAATTACAGAAAATATAAAAGATTTCGATGAATAAAACAGATAAAATAAGATAATATCAAGGCTTAAAGGATTACTAAGAGGGGTGTTAAAGGTACTTCTGCTAAACAAACTAAGAAGCAAGGCAGCAAAATCAGTATTATCTCATATAATAGAAATAGATAGCAAAAAGTGATTGCAATCGTAATCTTTGAAAATGAAGAAAATAGAGATAAAGATACAATGAGGCCAGTGAAATACAACAACTGGGTACTAAAATAGAAAATCTAATACAACTCAGATAAAGATAATCAAGACAGATCAGAAAGATCACAATCAAGAGAAAAGACAAAAAAAGTACTCAGTACAAGAAGAAGAGAAGAAAAAAAGTTCAGTGAGAAATTTGAGTACAAAAAAAGTGAAGCAGGTAAATTAACAAGAGAAGAAACAGCAAAAATAAGAAAGAAGAATATTCAAAAAAACAAAGAAGTGAAGCAGAAAAGGAACAAAAATAAAGAAGAAACAAGTCAATATAGTCTAGAAATAGTATTAAAAGAAATATTAAGAAGACTAGATAGTCTAGAGTAAAACCCTAAAATAAGAGAGAGAGTTGCTAGACGCTCCTAAAAGGACCATTGTTGAAAACAGAGAAAGGGCTAGAGCAATGAAAAACTCAGCTCAAAAAGGAAAAAGAAGAAATGAAATACAAAGAAAGCAAATAGTGCAAACAAACATAGAGAATTATAATATATTAATATTAGAGTTTTATAATATAAATAGTTTAAAAGCAAATAAAGAAAAGATAGAGAACATTTTAGACTATCTGAAGAAAAAGAAAATTGATATCTTAGGGTTGGCAAAACAAACATCACAGAAGAAGAAGGAAGGTTTGCTACTAAAAGGGATAGAGAGCATAGTAGTTTCTGGGTATTAGCAGAAAAAAACAAGAAAAAAAGCTCAGAAGTCAGATTTATCATAAAAAAACTTGAAAAAAACATATTGTATATGTGATTAGAAGCAATCCTTACTTCATCGAGTTAGATCTAAGGTTTAAAAGACTGCATATAATAATAATAGCAGTATATATAGCTCCAGAAAATACAGAGGTACAAGAAACTATAAGGAAGCATCTTAAGGAAAGAATACAAAAAAAAAGAGAAGTACCAATGTTTTATCATAATTAGAGATTTCAATATAGACCTTAATAAAGAAGTCACAAGAAGCGTTAAAGAAAAGAAAGATAAGAAAATGCAGATTACAAGTATATTTATAGAGGAGAACTTCACAGATATATTTAAAGAAACAGGCTAGCTAACAAGTAAATATACCTGGAAAAGCTGAGATGTAAGAACCAGAATAAATATAATTTAGTTGGATAGAGAATAGAAAAAAGAGGTAGCCAAAAAGAAAATAGAAAAAATGAGCTACATAACAACAAGCGATTACTGTCTGGTTTGGTGAAAGTAATAATTAGTCTAGATTTGCGCAAAAGAAATGCAGCAAGAGAAAGAATAATAGACAAGACTAGAATCAATCTAGATTTGAAAAGAGCAACAAAAGAAGACTAAGAAGAATATACAGTAAGATTAGAAAGAGAATAATTAATAAAATAGAATCAAAAAAGAAAGAAAAGCAAAGAAATAGGAAGTTCAGAAGGAAGAATCTACAAGAAGAGAAAAACTAAAAAAAGAAAAAGAAATTGAAGAAATATAGAATATAATAAAATTAAGCATATGCAAAACTACAAATTTAGCCCTACTAAAGAAAAGGAAAATTTCTAAAATTAAAAACAATTTAGCATTTTTAGCAGATTTAATAAAACAAAGAAAGATATATGAGCTTTAAAAAAATGATGCAGTAAATTGAAAAAAGACAAAAAGCTAGAAAAAGACAGAAAGATCATAGAAGAAGTATAGAAGTTAATAGATAAAATTCATATAAGATAGAATTTAGAAAAAATAGAAGATAAAGAGGTAATAGTAGAGAGTCAGAAAGAAAAACAAAAAGAGATTAACTACAAAGAAATGGAATTGTAGTGGAGAATCCTATACAAAGACTGGAAAAGAAAAAGAAATAAAGCAAAAGATGAAGAAATCAAAAAGTGCATTGAGGCAAGATATGAAATGATCATTACTAACCAAAGAAGAATGATCAATAGTCTGCTTGAAAAACTACAAAGAAGCATTAAAATTGACAGAGTGCTCAAAGAGATAAATAGAGAAGAAAAACTGCTTACAGAAGAAGTGAAGATTCTGAAAAAAGTCAAGTCCTATTTCACTAAACAATTTTGAGAAAGGAATATAGACTTAAAAAAGATGAATAAAAAATGAAAAATATTTATAAGCCAATAGAAGGAGTCAAATCAGAGTGGTATCAAGAACTTTATCAAGAAGTTCTAGAGGAAGAATGAGAAGAAGCTCTAAGACAGACCAAGAATAAGTTAACGTCAGGACCAATAGATATAACATATCCTTTGATCAGACAGGCAAGAAAAAAGACCAAAGAGACGTTCATAAACTTTGCAAACATATGCATAGCAGAAGAATATATATCAAAGAAATGAAAACTAGGCATGCTATATCTAATACCTAAAAGAGAGGATTGGTGTTATAACTTAAACAACGTGAAACTGATTTTGCTGCTAGAAACTTTCAAAAAAACAGTAATCAAGGTGCTGAACAACAGATTAAGCTGAATTTTGCAAGAAAAGGAAGTTCTAAAAGGAAGAAACTTTGCAGAACTTCCAGATAAAGGAATATCAAAAACTTTGCAGAACTTCTAGATAAAGAAATATCAGCTCTAATCTACTTAATTAATAGCTTATTTGAAGACACAAGAAAACAAAAGAAAGAAATATGGTTGCTTTTTCAAAATATGAAAAAGGCTTTTGATTCTGTCAGCATCAAGATGCTAGAAATAGCACTAAAAAGGATAGAACTCTACAGGCCATGAAGAAGTTTATTATCCAACTGTATTATAAAAGAGAAATAAGTGTAATTATGGCAGTAGAATTGACAAAAAAGTTTATAGCAAAAGATGGTATAGACTAAGGGGAAGTCATATTACCCTTAGTATAGAGAATCTTTTATAATCTGCTATTAGTAGCAATTTAAGAAAAAAGAAAATTAGGGTACAGAAGAATAGTAGTAGAATGGCTAGAAGATATAACAAGAAACAAAATTCAACAACAAAGCCTTAAAGTTGAAGTAATAGCTTATACAGAAGATACTACATATATAGTAAGCTTAAAAAAAGATTTGAGAAAACATTAGAAATCACTAAAGAGTTCTATAGAATAAATGATATAGAGATCAATACAAAAAAATTAGAACTTCTAGTCATTATATCAGAATAAAAGGTTAAAATAGTAGATAGAATGATTAACTTTGGGCTAAATAAAGAAGTAGTGGTAGCGAAAAAGAGAAATGATCTACAAGATTTTTAGAAATTTGGTTAGCAACAAAGAATGGACTTAGCCAGATAGAAAATATCATTAAAAAAGAAGTAAATATAGTGTAATATGCTTACTTGGCTTAGCTAAATATTAAATATAATAGGGTTTGGGCCCTGTAGCTTATTAGTTAAGCTCCCAAATCCCCACAGACAAGGTCGACGGTTCGAGTCAGGCTGGCAGCAAATTTTAAATTTGTTACTATAACCTTAAGGAGCCAAATTGAATGCGAAGCCCTGTAAAAGTCCACATGCAAGTACAAAATTAGATTAGAAATTCCTGGAAGGAGACCCAATTATGGAGTGTAGGCACTATATGTAGCAGCGGCATTACAGAAGGTTCAAGTTACTGAAGATCGCACATATAAGTCCTTATACGCAGGCAGCACCAACATCCTTATACTTCTAGTTTAAGCAGCACCAACATCCTTATACCCAACTTGTGGAGAACTTGCTTGGGAGGGTAATCAGCGGATTGCGCATATTAGTCCTAAACTGATATTACAGTACTAGATTTGATTGGGAGTGTGATACAACAGTAACTAAAAACTGGAGTAGTGAGAGAAGCGGTGAACATAAAATCGGTTTGTGGTAAAGGATTGGCCTTACCAAATTTGGAAGCATCTCTGGCACCTGCTTGGAAGACTAGAATTAGAAGATTCTAAATATAGAGAGATGGTGCTTATTTAGAAAACGCGTAAAATATTCGAAATGGCCAAGAAACACTGGGCTGGTAGTACTTATATACAAACAGGTATAACAGCATTGCAAGGGCACACCAACTTTAGAATACTAACCAAGTTGAAATACCCAAGTTGGAAGTAATCAAGCATTACGAAATCACGTTGGAAGTAACTTTGGTAATAAGTTATGCAACATAGCCTATACCTTACCAACTTATAGGAGTTTCTGTTTAAAAATAAGTACACAGCATAAAAGCACAAATAAATGATTATAAGAGCTGCAGAGGCTAGTACCTTGAAGAAAAAAGAAAAGTCTAGAAGGGCGTTAGTAGATAAAGGCAAAAGACATGCGATTTGAGATGTTGAGCCTAGTATCTGAAGGAAACGCTGACCAATGCCTACTACCAAATTAGGAAGTAACCTGGTTACGAGGCTTTAGTTGTAATATCTATTTGGAAGTATATTTGTGGCTATGTGAGTAATGTGGTGAATATATATATAATACTAATAAGGAAGGTCGGAAAAGCAAAAATCCTGGTTAGATTTAAACAGGTAATACCCATTGGGTAAAGCTTAGGTCGCAAATAAAGTAGTCTGAATTCTCTGTATTTAAAGTTGCTTAGTTGTATCACATTGTAATGTATCTATAATTAGTAAACCTAATAAAGTTACAGAGAGTAAGACCTCGCTTTCAAAACTAAAAAAAAAAAAAAAAAAGATTTTAGGCAAATTAGTCATATCACAAAAATTGGCAGGGCTCAAAATGCTAAACTTCAACAAGCAGCAGTGACGTGTGATCTACAAGCCATTTAAACTATATTATTATTTAGGATCTAAAAAAATTCTTATGAATTTTTTTTTTATAAAAACTTTTTGGATCTCGAATTATAAAAATAATAGCCCCTTATAGTGAAGTGATTGGGCTTGGAGATTTTCCTCACTATATCAAGTCTATTAATAAACTCACTATACCGAGAGAGTTTATATATAAGTTGTTCTTTACTATGCCAGGAGGTTCATTATAACGAGAGTTCACTAAAATGAGAGTGATTTTGTAAATTAAATTATTATCATATATAATGAAGAAAATTTCCAAGCCGATTACTTTACTATAATGAGAGTAACTTGTATAACGATTACGTAATAGTTATTAAATGCTAACTTTATTACTTACGTACTGTACGTACGTACGTACATATGTATAAAAACTTTAAATTAAAGTTTACAATCTACATTGCAGATGATAATCTACTTTTACTTTTCACATTCATTCTAGATTTCTCTTTTTTCCTTTTCTCTTTTTTCCTTTTCTCTTTTTTCCTTTTCTCTTTTTTCCTTTTCTCTTTTTTCTTTTTCTCTTTTTTTTTTTGATCTTTTTCTTTTGATCTTTTTTCTTTTGATCTTTTTTCTTTTGATCTTTTTTCTTTTGATCTTTTTTCTTTTGATCTTTTTTTTTTTTTTAAATTTTAACTAATACTTTTCTTTTTTCTGTATGTCTTGTCTTTCGCTAGGAAGGGTTAATGAGCACCTGAATTGAGATCTTAGATCCGGAACTAGTACCAAGTTAAGTACTAGTTCTCTTCTTCTTTTTTTTTTATTTATGTTTTGTCATTTTATTTTTAAATTTTTACTAATACTTTGCTTTTCTGTATGTCTTGTCTTTCACCGGAAAGTGTTAATGAGCACCGGGATTGAGAACTTGAACCCGGAACTAGTACCAAGTTAAGTACTAGTTCTCTCTTTAATTTTATTTATGTTTTGTCATTTTTTTTTTAAAGTTTTACTAATACTTTTCTTTTTTGTATGTCTTGGCTTTCACTGGGAATGGTTAATAAGCACCGGGATTGAGAAGTTGAATCCTAAACTGGTACCAAGTTAAGTACTAGTTCTCTTCGTTTTTTTTATTTATGTTTTGTCCTTTTTTTTTAAAATTTTAACTAATACTTTCTTTTTTTTGTATGTCTTGTCTTTCGCCGGGAAGTGTTAATAAGCACTGGGATTAAGAACTTGAACTCGGAACTGGTACCAAGTTAAGTACTAGTTTCCTTCATTTTTTTTATTTATGTTTTGTCATTTTTTTTTAATTTTAACTAATACTTTTCTTTTTTTTTATGTCTTGTCTTTCATCAGGAAGGGTTAATAAGCACCGGGATTGAGAACTTGAACCCGGAACTAGTACTAAGTTAAGTACTATTTCTCTTCGTTTTTTTCTTTATGTTTTGTTGTTTTTTTTAAATTTTAACTAATACTTTACTTTTTTGTATGTCTTGTCTTTTACCGGGAATGGTTAATAAGCACCAGGATTAAGAACTTGAACCCAAAAATGGTACCAAGTTAAGTACTAGTTCTCTTCGTTTTTTTTATTTATGTTTTGTCATTTTTTTTTTAAATTTTAACTAATACTTTTCTTTTTTTGTATATCTTGTCTTTCACCAGAAAGTGTTAATGAGCACTGAGATTGAGAACTTGAACCCGAAACTAGTACCAAGTTAAGTACTAGTTTCCTTCATTTTTTTTATTTATGTTTTGTCATTTTTTTTAAATTTTAACTAATACTTTTCTTTTTTTTTATGTCTTGTCTTTTACTGGAAAGGGTTAATAAGCACCGGGATTAAGAACTTGAACCCAGAACTGGTACCAAGTTAAGTACTAGTTTTCTTTGTTTTTTTTATTTATGGTTTGTCATTTTTTTTTAAATTTTAACTAATACTTTTCTTTTTTTTGTATGTCTTGTCTTTCGCTGGGAAGTGTTAATGAGCACTGAGATTGAGAACTTGAACCCGGAACTAGTACCAAGTTAAGTACTAGTTTTCTTTTTTTTTATTTATGTTTTGTCGTTTTTTTTTTAAATTTTTACTAATACTTTGTTTTTTTGTATATCTTGTCTTTCACCGGGAATGGTTAATAAACACCGGGATTGAGAACTTGAACTCAGAACTGTTATCAAGTTAAGTACTAGTTCTCTTCTTTAATTTTATTTATGTTTTGTCGTTTTTTTAAATTTTAACTAATACTTTTCTTTTTTTTGTATATCTTGTCTTTCGCTGGGAAGTGTTAATGAGCACCGGGATTCAGAACTTGAACCCGGAACTGGTACCAAGTTAAGTACTAGTTTCCTTCGTTTTTTTATTTATGTTTTGTCATTTTTTTTAAATTTTAACTAATACTTTTCTTTTTTTTGTATGTCTTGTCTTTCACCAGGAAGGGTTAATAAGCTCCGGGATTGAGAACTTGAACCCGGAACTGGTACCAAGTTAAGTACTAGTTCTCTCTTTTTTTTTATTTATGTTTTGTCGTTTTTTTTTTTTAAATTTTTACTAATACTTTTCTTTTTTCTGTATGTCTTGTCTTTCGCCAGGAAGTGTTAATAAGCACCGGGATTGAGAACTTGAACCCGGAACTAGTACCAAGTTAAGTACTATTTTTCTTTGTTTTTTTTATTTATGTTTTATCATTTTTTTTTTAAATTTTAACTAATACTTTTCTTTTTTTTGTATATCTTGTCTTTCATCAAGAAGGGTTAATAAGCACCGGAATTGAGAACTTGAATCCAGAACTGGTACCAAGTTAAGTACTAGTTCTCTCTTTTTTTTTTATTTATGTTTTGTTGTTTTTTTTTTAAATTTTTACTAATACTATTCTTTTTTCTGTATGTCTTATCTTTTGCCAGGAAGTATTAATAAGCACCGGGATTGAGAACTTGAACCCAGAACTGGTACCAAGTTAAGTACTAGTTCTCTTCGTTTTTTTATTTATGTTTTGTCATATTTTTTTAAATTTTAACTAATACTTTTCTTTTTTTTGTATGTCTTGTCTTTCGCCAGAAAGTATTAATGAGCACCGAGATTGAGAACTTGAACCCGGAACTAGTACCAAGTTAAGTACTAGTTTTCTTTTTTTTTTTTTTATGTTTTGTTAGTTTTTTTAAATTTTAACTAATACTTTTCTTTTTTTTTATGTCTTGTCTTTTACCGAGAAGGGTTAATAAGCACCGGGATTGAGAACTTGAACCTAGAACTAGTACCTAGTTAAATACTATTTCTCTTCATTTTTTTTATTTATGTTTTATCATTTTTTTTAAAATTTTAACTAATACTTTTCTTTTTTTTGTATGTCTTGTCTTTCACCAAGAAGGGTTAATAAGCACTAGGATTGAGAACTTGAACCCGAAACTGGTACCAAGTTAAGTTTAGTTCTCTCTTTTTTTTATTTATGTTTTGTCATTTTTTTTTTAAATTTTTACTAATATTTTTCTTTTTTTTGTATATCTTGTCTTTCACTGGGAAGTGTTAATAAGCACCGGGATTGAGAACTTGAACCTAAAACTAGTACCAAGTTAAGTACTATTTCTCTTCATTTTTTTATTTATGTTTTGTTGTTTTTTTTTTTAAATTTTTACTAATACTTTGCTTTTTTGTATGTCTTGTCTTTCACTGGGAATGGTTAATAAGCACCGGGATTGAGAACTTGAACCCGGAACTGGTACCAAGTTAAGTACTAGTTCTCTTCTTTAATTTTATTTATGTTTTGTCATTTTTTTTTAAATTTTAACTAATACTTTTCTTTTTTTTGTATGTCTTGTCTTTTGCCAGAAAGTGTTAATGAGCACCGAGATTCAGAACTTGAACCTGGAACTGGTACCAAGTTAAGTACTAGTTTTCTTCGTTTTTTTTTATTTATGTTTTGTTGTTTTTTTTTAAATTTTAACTAATACTTTTCTTTTTTTTGTATGTCATGTCTTTTACTGGGAATAGTTAATAAGCACTGGGATTGAGAACTTGAATCTGGAACTGGTACCAAGTTAAGTACTAGTTCTCTTCATTTTTTTTATTTATGTTTTGTCATTTTTTTTATAATTTTTACTAATACTTTTCTTTTTTCTGTATGTCTTGTCTTTCGCCAGGAAGGGTTAATGAGCACCGGAATTGAGAACTTGAACCCAGAACTAGTACCAAGTTAAGTACTGTCGCAGATTAAAATGAAATCTGATCAAAATAAAACTGAGGACTTCTCATGCCCACCCTTAAAGCCTCTAAAACCCACATATACTCATTTATTAATAAACCTAACCCTAACCCTAATGCTAAAAAGAACCCCAAAAAATATCCTCTAAAAAATTTTAAATTTTTCTTGAAAAACAGAAAAATTTCGTTTTGATTAGATTTCGTTTTAATCTGTGACAAGTACTATTTCTCTTTGTTTTTTTTATTTATGTTTTGTTGTTTTATTTTTAAATTTTTACTAATACTTTTCTTTTTTCTGTATGTCTTGTCTTTCGCTGGGAAGTGTTAATAAGCACTGGGATTGTGAACTTGGAACACCTATAAAAAAATGGCTAAACATTTTTGACTGATTTGGTTAAATTTGTAATTTCGGTAATAATAGATTTAATAACAGATAAATTGATATATTAGATAATTTAAAATTAGACAACTAATATAAGCTGTAATGTTTTTTTTATTGTTGTTTTGCTAAGAAGGGTTAATAGAAATTAGAATTGGGAATTGGGTTTAAAAAATTAAATGTAGAATTTTAACAATAGAATTTTAATGTAAAAAATTGAATTTGTAATTAATAATTTGTAATTAATAATTTGTAATTAATAATTTGTAATTTATTAGAATTTAGGATATATAAAAATGTAAAATGTTTTAGTAAATAAATGAATAAATAAAGATTTTAATAAATAAAAATTTTTTATTGTAAAATTTATGTATTTGATATATAGTATTTAATTGTATATATGTAAATTTATTTTGTTAAAATTTTGCAATAATTTGTATATTTAAAATTTTATAAAAATTTTTAAAAAGGTTTTTTCAAAATTTGTTTTATTGAAAATTTTTGCAAATTTTTATATTTAAAATTTTGTATATATTTTTTAAAAAAAATTTTACAGTTATGCAAAATTTATTTTATTAAAAAATTTTGCAAATAGCTAAATACATAAAAATTTGCGCAAATTTTTATTTTTTTTTTTCCGAAAATTTCCGGCAGGTTAGCAAATTTGTGCAAATTTTCATATATTAAATTTGCTTAAAAATTTGCACAATCTTGCACCATATTTATTTTTCTGATGTAGAACACATTGTCTAGGAATGCTCAAATGCTAATTATAAAAATGGTATAGGAAACAACCCTCCGATGCAGAACCGAACTAATGGCTCCATCAATAATAATAGGCCAATTGAGGAAGGCTCTAGAGAGCAAGCAATGCTAGTTTATTTACAGGATCTCTTGGAGTAGTTAATCAAGGAAGTACACCTTTAGAGAGTGAGAGTACACAACCATCTTCAAAACCTTTAGTAAGGATAATAAAGGAGGCTTATATAGCAAAAAGGAGGCATGATAATGATGACAAACCTGTTGAAAAAGAAACCCACCTGTAATTAATCATAATAAAGAGGACAATCAAGAAAGCAGCCAGATGAATAATCAAACAAATGGTCAATTGACAAGAAAAAGGTCATGAAAAGAAAAGTGACAAAGCTTGTTGAAACCTCAGTAATGGCAAAGATACAACTGTACTCAATAATAATGAATTTGCAAAATAAAAGGCTGATATTACCTATGTACAACTTTTCAAGCAGCTCCAAGTATGCGGAAAGAGGCGTTGAAGGTTTTATGCCTAGGAAGAAGGACCAAAGAAAAGCTTGCTGAGTTCTGCCTTAATTGTAGTGATAAAGCATACACAATGTCAATATATTGTGATGCTCAGGTGAATAGTCAATGATCATCCTAATTTTAGACAGTAGATCTTCTGGCTGTGTCATCTCTGCTGGATTTCTTAAGGTATCATAAATATTGATCGACTGTTTGTCTACTGTTATAATAATAGAAGTATACAGTAAACAAAAAAGGCCACTAGGAGAAATTAACAAATTTTCAATGATAGTGGTAGAAAAACTATAACGGTTCATGCTGTTGTAATTATGCTAAAAATTATACAATAATCATAGAAACAATTAAATGAAACAAGCAAGAGCCCAATTGGACTGAGAATCATGTAAGCTGATAATAAGGGATGAGGATAAAAAAATAAAGGTGCTGACTAAGTATTGTAAACCAGCAAACATTGAAGACCAAATTCTTCAGAAGGATAGAAAAGAAAAGGCGAAAGCGGATGAGAAGGATGAAAGTGCTGACAATTTGACAACAGCAATGATAATGATGAATTAACATCAAGGGATGAAGAGGAGTATGAGGAAAAAGAAGGCTTAATAAGCCAAATGTATCTGTATTTTAAGTTCTACTCTATACAAAAAGAGACAGACATTGTATGTAGGGTATGTTTAAGGAAAGAGCACGATGAAATAGATTGTCTGTAGAATGAAATGATGGATCGGAAGAACTATCAACATGAAGAAGAAAAGTTAAAAGACCAGTATAACCTTGGAAACATGACCTCTGAACAACAAGGTCGAATGATAGAAGTTCTGGATAAATATGAGGATATTTTTATACAAGAATCTAATCAGCTTGAAAGAATGTTGGTCATCCAACATGAAATACATACAGAGGAAGGTCTCTAATAAAGCAAAGGTTTTACTCTATGTCAAAAGTGAAGCACAAGTTTATAGGACAAAAGATTAAGTGAATGGAAGAAGCTAGGTTAATTTAACTGTCATGTAGTCTATAGGCATCTTCCGTCATACTAGTGAAAAAAAAAAATAGAAAAATAAGGTTGTGCATGAACTTTCAGAAGCTTAATCAATGGATGAAGCATAATAGCTATCCTCTGCCGAGGATAAAGATTTACTGGGTGCCCTCAAGAATTCAGCTTGGTATACTATCTTGGATCTCGCAAGCAGATTCTGGCAAGTCGGTATTCACCTCTGTGATTGCGAAAAAATAGTATTACAATGAAATTCAGGTTATACAAGTTCATAGTGATGCTATTTGGCTTAAAGAACGTTCTTGTCACTTTCTAATGATTGATGGATTATGTGCTGTAACAGGTGATGTAAGATTTTGTATTGGCCTACATAGATGATATGAATATTTACTCTCTAAGCTTTGAAAAGCACTTAGAACATGTTGACATTATTCTGGATAAGTTGTGTGAAGCAAACTTGAGACTTAACCCTGATAGGTGCTACTTTGGACAGGACTGAATAGAATTTTTGAGACATGAAATCTCTGACAAAGGCATAACCATATCAGAATCAAAGATAATAGCTATGAGTAACTTTCTGAGGCCTAAGAACCTCCGTTCACTTAGAGGTTTCTTGAGTTTATAGCTAGGTTTTACTAATGATTTATTAAGGATTTTTCTAAAATAGCTGCCTCTCTGTACATATTAATAAAAGCAAATGAAAATTCGTATAGAAGAAGAAACAACAGATAGCATTTGATAAGTTGAAGAAAAGGCTAACCTTGTCGCCTATGCTTGCTCACTCTTGTGACGATGTTGGATTCATCCTTTATACAGATGTATCACATTTGGCACTTGGTGCTGTGTTGTCACAACCTGGCAATTATGGAACTGAGCATATAGTAGAATATGCTAGTAGATCTACCAAGCCTGCTGAGAAAAACTACATCATAACTGAGCTGAAATGCATTGCAATCATTTGGGCTGTTAAAAAATTCTATCAATATTTGCATGGATCTCAATTTACAATAATAACTAACCATACTGCTTTAACTTATCTCAACAATATAGTGAACTCGATGAAAAGGATGGTGCGATATATTATGACCTTACAAGTTTATGATTTTTTTGTAAAACACAAGCCAGGAAAGCAGATAGCCAATGTTAACAGTCTCTTCAAAATCAAGGAAATGAAAGGAATGCTATAAAAAAAAAAAAAAAAAAAAAAAAAAAAAACGAGAGAGCAAAAGAATATAAGCAATGATCTTCAAGTCACTTAAGTAAGACTAGGCCTAAGTGACATTGCAAATTGATTAATGCTGATAAATAAAAGAATGTGACAACTTAAATTAATCAGTATTATTTAACTTTGGCACAAAACTTATTAATCAAAATAAAAAAAAAGGATGATCAAAACAAAAAAAAAACTTAGCTTACTTATTTTGTAAAACAATGAAACAGATATAGTAGATAAGAGATAGCTATAATAAATATGTGCAAAGATAGAGGCATATATCTGAAAAGCAATATTGAAGCTATTAAGGGATTCGATATAACAACTATTTTGCATTAAAGACAATACTAGCAACAAGTAAAGAAAAAGCATTGAAAAAGGATACAGAACAAACCAACCAACAGCAGGACGTTAATTCAAGTCGGTAAATCTGTGAAAAAGACAAAAGGTGATTAAAAAAAAAAATCTGTAAATCCAGCCCAGGTAACAGTATTTTGGCATTTAAGCAACAAATTAACCAACAGGGAAAATCAACAAAATAAATAAAAAAATGAAACCTGAGAATTATATAAACCTGACCTGATACTTAACTGAATTAGAGATACTGGAGAAATTTGACAAAAAGCAAGCCTGGAATCTAAGAGTACAAGTAAGACACTACATCATACGTGAAGAAACATTATACTGAAAAAGTGATTTTGAACTTAAATGACCCTTAAAAGTCTTACAACAAGGTCAAGTGCTATTATTATTGCAAGCTATGCATAATGATTCTGTAGCAGGACATCTTAGTAAAGGAGCAATGATCAAGAAAATAAAGAAAAGGTATTATTGGAACCAGTTTGTAAGGGATATTAGGGGCTAGGTGCGAAGCTGTGACATGTATTAACAAAGAGGGAAGCCTAAGGCAAGGGAAGCACTACACTCTATAAAAGTGACCCAACCATTTGATCAAATAGGGATAGATATTGTTGAGCCTCTGCCCATTATGAAAAAAGGAAATCGCTATCTTGTGACTGCAGTAGAGTACTTGACGAAGTGGTTTGAGTCACGAGCCTTGCCTGATTGTTCTGCAGAATCTGTGGCTGCATTTGTATTGAGGATATAGTTGTATAACATAGGTGCTCCTGTATAATTCAGTCTGACCAAGGGTTATATTTTGTGAATAAGGTCATGAAGTTGGTTTTTGATAAGGCAAAAGTAAAGTATAAGCAATCATCTATCTACCACCCACAAAGCAACGGGCTTGTTGAAAGGTTCAACTGAACCATTAATGAGGCACTGTTGAAATATGTAAATCAGTATAACAGAAATTGGGATGATTACCTGGCTCTTGCACTATTTGCATATAGAATGACTAGGCATGGCATGACGAAGTTTAATCCCTTTTACCTTACGTATAGTCATGAAGCAACATTACCTGATAAATTAGTAGTAGGAACTTACCTGTAGACTTGGATGATGATAAGCAATATGAATAGTTGGTTCTGGTCTGAATATTAAAGTTGATAGATGAACTATTTGAATCACAGGTTCAAGCTTAAGAAAATATATGCAAATCGCAGGAAAGGCAAAAGCAGTACTATGATTAACAGCACCTGCTACAAAGCTTTGAAATCAGAAATAAGGTCTTAAGATATCAAGCAAAGCTGGGACAACAGCTGGGTGGCAAATTGAAGGAAAAATAGATGAGACCATACTGGATATATGACGTAATTAGAAACGGGATCTACAAACTATGAACAATAGGCACTAACGAATGGGTAATCAAGAAAGTAGTACACAATAGTCAATTAAAATGATATTACGATCATAATGACATAGTGATGAATAAAAAATTATATATATATATATATAAAAAGATGCAGATTCAAAAAAAAAAGAGAAAATCTAGTTAACAAAAGTGAAATAAATGGAGCAACATTTGAAGATATTGAAAAGAACAATCTAGCAGCTTGTTGACCAAATGAACCCGAAAGAAGAATTAAATATAAAAAGAACATGAGTAATGTTGTGCAACCAAAACCAGGAAATAGAAGAAACATTTGAAAAGACTATGAAGAAAAGCAAAGCCCAGCAAATCTATAACGATATACATCTGTACTTTCTGAACCTGAACCACCCTGTTGGGTTTAACCCCATGTTACCTATTGAAGTCACTGGTGTGACCTAGAATGAAAAAATAATGCAGGCATATGATGATGTCGAAAACTCAAACTCTTAGGCTTAGTCTAATGCCCATGTTTTGAAAATATACTATAAAGTTGGTAGCCTATGGTTTGAGTCTGGCTGGGGTGACGAAGCAAGAAAAAAGTTGGCTCAGCAACTACTGGGTTCAAAAGGAAGCCTCATCTGAAAGATTGCTAAGTGTATGTACCTGTTGTTTAGTACTTGTGGAGAATATTGTATATATATGGTTTAGCATATTTCAATTTTGGTGTTTGAGAGAATGTTGGACTCTGACTTTATGGAATTGTTGACAGAAGCAAGGAGGCTAAGGGAGGATGACACTAGGAGGCTGTTGGCGGGTTTGACAAAGCTCACCTTTTAAGGGAAGGAATATGTTAAAGAAAATTTCGTTGAAATTTTCCTTACTTTGCAAAATTTTTGTTATATAGTTCTTTATTTGCAGTAAATTATGTAGTTGAATAATATTAGCACATGTATAAATTTGGAACCCAGGGTCAGGGTTTGAAACTGAGGATCCGGGTTTGGAACCCCCGGATCTGGGTTCGAAACTCCAGATCCGGGTTCGAAACCCCAGATCCGGGTTTGAAACCCTTGTATGTCAGATTGTATAAATAGGACGCTAGTTTAGTAAATAAAGTAACTCTTTCTTACTCTGCTCAAGTAATAAGTACAGTGGATACATAACCTAAACTCATTTTATTTTTACCCGATAATAAATAATTAATAAGCAGTGACCTAACTTGAACCTATACGTAACCTGCAATAACCTAACTTGGACCTATATGTAACCTGCAATGACCTAATTTGGATCTATACGTAACCTGAGGTAACCTAACTTGGACCTATATGTAGCCTGTGGTGATCTAACTTGGACTATAAATAACCTAATAACAACTCATAACGACATAAGCATAACCGTAACACTTCTTTCGAATATAGTCTTGTTGAAGCGGCAATACTTACCAAATTGATAATTATTACCACATATAGATCCAGACTGTGTTACTTACCATCAGGATTTATGCTTATGGCGCTGAACTAAATTGGGGGACGTCTAAAGCCATGTCCAGTCACGTGTTTTTTGTTCTTAATTAAAATTAGGTTAAGGGTTAGTTTGGGGTTAAGGTCAGGGCATGTCTTATAGTAAAATTGTCTTCCCGACATTTTTTATTAATGCACCAAGATGGGTTTAGACTATCGTTTCTTGTATTTTTTGCGATTTTCACTTTTTTTCGCTGTTTTTTGTCTCTTCGGGCTGATCCGTGTCGATCAAAATAAACAATTCTATTGGCTTTAGGTCACGTGATGGACACGGCTTTAGACGACCCCTTTTTTTGGAACAAAAAATTGTTTTGATGAAATCTGATTGGTGCCGAGCATATGAATGATGTAATCAGATTAATAATCAAAACCGATATATAAAAAACTATTTTTTTTTTTTTTACGTTTTTATTCTTTCTACTTTTTTTATGCTTTTTTTACGCTTTTTTTACTTTTATCCTAAGTAAAAACCCATTATTACCTGTAGATAGTTTTTATTTTATTTTTAAAAAACTACATTAAATCGCGAATACATACAAGGTAATGTATCATAAATGTCTAGTTTATGATACAGTAACTGAATAGTTGCTGATTGATTGTATGTATTTATTCGCGACTCTTTAATCAGAAGTTGAAGATAATAGAAGCGCTTCGGGCCACAACTTGCGGCAGTTACCAGTTAGACATTGGGACCTATGGTAAACGGCTTGTTGTGAACGTCTATTTTCTTTTTTTAATGATTTTAGAGGTTACTATCGCGGTTAAGATTTTGATATCATGTTCGCGGGACCGACTAATTAAGACAATTACTTCTGGTAATTCCACCTTAAAAGGGTCGGGTGAATGTGAAAATCGGTATTAATCGTTGTAGGTGGTGAATAATACATAAAATCAAGCAACCGGAAGCTCTTCGTGGCCACAGTTACTGTGAACGTCCTTGTTTGGTTTTTCAGTTATGAAGCAATTTATTTATTTTATTTTACTTTTTTTTTGTACCGGTATAAATATAGGATATTATACGACGACGAAGAATACAAGTAATACGCAAGACCGACACGACGAATTTAAATTGGATTTATTTTATATAAACGTGAAAATTTCAAGTCTAAACTCTAATAATCAACAAATAAATTAGTACTTTTTAGTTTAGATAATTTTTTAATAGAGTTGTTTTTTCAATTATTTACAATTGTTATAATTTAATAAATCTATTCAATATTCGAGATCATTAATAAAAAATAAAAACAATATTCGAGATCATTTAATAAAAAATATAAATATTCCAAAAACATAGTTGAAAAGTCAATAAATCGAAATCGCCGTTTATTATTTAAGCAATTATTATAATCATATTCTATAGTTAATTATTCTTATATTTATGTATAAATATTCGGTTTTAATTATAACGAAAGAAAAGAATGGTTTTAAATTATCGATTCAAATTTTGTACTAGTCCAAAAATGATTATTGATATATCTTCCAAGAGCATGAAATAATACAAATCACTTTCTACTAAAGAATAGTTTTAATAGTAAAAATCTAAATTGTTTGCAAAACAAAGTTTTTGAGACAACTCCGATTCGTTCATCATTTAAAATGGGAAACAGCATAGTGAAGTATTAGAGATTCGATCGTCAGACTACAGTAAATTTGATGATTCAAAGTCCTGGTATTAAAACTAGCTATCCAAGCGCAAAACTAAAGCGCAGCTTGGAGAATTGTTATTATTAAAAAAAACTAATAAAATATTGAAGGATTTAATTTTAGCGCATCTTCTTAGAACCATTTGAAATTACTTATTAAATTCTAGTAACAAAGTGTCCTTTTTTTGTGCTTGTATGTCTGCCCTGATTTATGTTTGCTTTTGCTTTTTGAGCTTTTTTAGCACTTTTTTTTTTTCTTCTGATTTTTTGCCGGTATGATAAAAAGATAATCACTAATCGTCAAAGAACATAACGAAAGAGCTGCATGAGTTTGAGATAAAAGAATGGCGAAATGAGCCAACAGAAGACTGCAAGAGCAATGCTCGAATGATCTCATTATCGTTTTAAGCAACGTTTAATTAGCAAGACAAGAGAATACTCTTGGTGTAAAGTTATAATTTGTGATGAACATGGAAATTGTAAATACTTTCACAAGAAACTAGGACCAAACAAAACTTTTTAAGTGTTCTCAGTGTCAAATAGAGATGTACAGAGACATTAATGCGGCATGAAATATTCTTCTTCGAATCTTAACTTTTAATTGAGCCGCAGAATTTGTACACTCCTTATTAAGAATGATTAAATGTAGGCGATAATCGAATGTGATACAATTTCGATAAATTATATCGATATAGCGATAGCAGATCAAAATTCTACATCGACAAGGTTTAATTCTTTAAACATGGAAGGTAAGGCTTTTCTGTTTCTGTCGCTTTTTAATCAATATATTTACTAAAAAACTATGATTATTAGGTCACTTCAACTTTTCAAAAGAGGAAGAAAAAATTCTTGAATTCTGGAAGGAAATCGACGCTTTTAATACACAAATAAATTTATCCAATGGCAAACCACCTTACTCGTTCTACGATGGCCCTCCGTTCGCAACTGGACTTCCTCATTATGGACATTTGTTGGCCGGTACTATCAAGGTAACGAACTCATATTGCGAAAGCAAGTCATATCCTCTAAAACATGCAATGCTTATTAACATTAAAAAATAAAATAGGATATTGTCACTCGTTATGCAACTCAGACTGGTCATTATGTTGAACGTCGTTTTGGTTGGGATTGTCATGGTTTACCTGTTGAATATGAAATTGATAAAAAATTAAATATCAAGGTTTATATACTTCGTATTTATTATCAGCAAATCAATAAAACTTTATTAATAACTTGGATCCATTTGTAACATCAGGGTAAGGACGATGTTCTAAAATTGGGAATCGACAAATACAATCAAGAATGTAGAAGCATTGTGATGCGATATTCAGGAGCTTGGCGAGAAACTGTGGAACGTATTGGCCGTTGGATTGATTTTGATAATGATTATAAAACCTTAAATACCTCTTTTATGGAAAGCGTTTGGTGGGTATTCAAAGAACTATATGAAAAAAATCAAGTTTACCGTGGTGTAAAAATAATGCCATTTTCTACCGCGTGTACGACTCCACTTTCGAATTTTGAGGCTGCTCAAAATTATAAAGATGTCAATGATCCAGCTAGTAAGTGTAAATTTTCTGATAAACTGTCAACTTTGTTATTTTATTTAATTCTCAATTTAATTTTTTTTTATTTTTTTGCTTTCTTTGATCAGTTGTCGTCTCTTTTCCTTTGGTCAATGAACCGGATGTGCTTCTTTTAGCATGGACAACAACCCCATGGACATTACCTAGTAATTTAGCCCTCTGTACCAACCCTAATTATGAATATATCAAAATTAAGGATGAAGTTTCCGGGCATATATATATTCTTTTGGAGAAATGTCTAAATATTTTATATAAAGATCCCAAAAATGCAAAATACGTCGTATTGGAAAAAATCCTGGGAAAGGATATGAAGGGGTGGGAATACATCCCTTTATTTGAATATTATGTTCCTAAGGTGAATAATTATGACTATTCTAAAATTTTGAAATTATTATTATTTTTATTTTTGGAAATTAACATTTTTGCCCTCATTGATGATACATCTTAATTCGTCTATCATAAACACCATAAATTATTTCAATAATCCTTGCTTGTAATGTACTGAATTATGACCAGTTTAAAGGAAAAGGATTTATTGTATTAAATGATACATATGTCACAGATGATAGTGGTACTGGCATTGTTCACCAAGCGCCAGCTTTTGGTGAAGATGATCATCGTATATGCCTCGAAAACAAGATTATTACTGAAGATGGTTTTCTTCCTTGTCCTGTCGATGAGCAAGGCTTATTTACTTCAGAAGTAAATGATTTCGCTGGAATGCATGTTAAGGTTCAGTACTATATTTTAATAATCAATATGTGTCTATGAGCTTTTTTAATAATACAGTATAATATATATATATATTTCCTTGCTAATATTAATCTGTCCTTTAGGATGCTGATAAAAATATTCAAAAACTTTTAAAGCAAAAACATCGATTAATCATTCAATCTCAAATTAAACATAGTTACCCTTTTTGTTGGCGGTGAGTAATGGGCCAATTGATCTACACAAATAACAAAGATGAAATTCTTGTTGAATGTTTCTTAACATTATTGGCATTCGAATAGATTGGTAACGCTTATCCGCCTTAAATATTTGTAGTTCAGATACTCCATTAATATATAAGGCTGTTCCATCATGGTTTGTTCGCATCAAATCTATCATCTCTGACTTATTAAAAAACAATCAAGAAACTTATTGGTGAGTATCTTTATTTATATATATGTATTTTTTCCTGCCAAATAATAATAATACAATTAGACTTTGGAATATAGGGTTCCTGACTTTGTCAAAGAGAAAAGATTTGCAAACTGGATCATAAATGCCCGAGATTGGAATGTTTCTCGTAATCGATATTGGGGTACTCCAATTCCTCTATGGGTTAGCGATGATTATGAAGAGGTTAATTTTAGACTTTTAATGTATATGAGTGACGCCAAAGAGAAGCCAGACTTCAGGCTTTCAAGTTAATTATTTATTGTTTTACTGGATTCAGCCCTGACAGCGACACATATGACACGTAATTAAGTTTACCTACGTATCATATATGTTTATGATCAAGGATGAATTAGTAAATAATAAATAATAAATAATAAATTTGAAAACCCAAAGTCTGGTTTTCTCTTAGTGTCACCCATATGCTCTTTTCATTTAATGTCATTTAATGTTACATTTTTAAATTCATCGCACCATTTGTTTTATTTGGCAACAGATTATTTGTATTGGTTCTTTAGCAGAACTCGAGGAATTGTCCGGTTGTGATAAATTAACAGATATTCATCGCGATAAAATTGATCATATTACCATTCCTTCAAAAAAAGGAAAGGGCCCATTAAAAAGGGTGGAAGAAGTCTTTGATTGTTGGTTTGAATCTGGCAGGTATATATAATGAATATAATTTTGATTCAACACTTTTATGTTTAATATCGAATAATTATTTATTTTAATACTTTATAACTAATAATAGTATGCCATATGCACAATGTCATTACCCTTTTGAAAACAAAGAAAAATTCGAAGCTTCTTTTCCCGCAGATTTTATTGCCGAAGGACTTGATCAAACAAGAGGATGGTTCTACACTCTAATGGTCTTATCTACACATCTATTTAATAAACCAGCATTTAAAAATCTTATAACAAATGGTCTGGTATTAGCAGCGTATGTATTTAGATTGTCTGCTTTATTGCATTAAGTTCGAATTCAGTTTTTGCAACTAAATTTACTTTATTTAATTCACATTTAGAGATGGTAAGAAAATGAGCAAACGTTTGAAAAACTATCCTGAGCCTCAAACTATTATTAACGCGTATGGTGCTGATGCTTTGAGGTGTGGTTACTAAATATTCAATAATTCTTGGTAGGTTTATCATATCATTCTTAATTATATATAAATGCTTTTCAGGTTATACCTTGTTAATTCTCCGGTCGTACGTGCTGAGCCATTGAGATTTAAAGAAGAAGGTGTCAAGGAAGTTATTGCCAAGGTTTTCTTACCTTGGTACAATGCATATCGTTTCTTTGAGTCACAAGTTATGTTGTTGAAGAAGGTTGGGATTTATTAAACATCAACATGCTAATTGTTTCTATATATTTATAAAATAATAATTACAATTACCATAAATATTTACATAGGATACTGGCATAGAATTTAAATACAATCCAGTTGCAAAGAAATCCGAAAATGTTATGGATAGGTGGATATTGGCATGTACTCAAAGTCTTATTAAGTTTGTACGTGAGGAGATGGAAGGTATGGATTTGTTTACGTAATCATATATATGTATATTTTTTTGATGATGCTCATTGAATAACGGATGTGTTAATGTGTAATCAGCCTATAGATTATACACTGTTGTTCCGAGATTGTTAAATCTCATTGAACAATTGACCAATGGATATGTTAGATT